>LOJH01037021.1:0-15369 GCA_001685095.1 Ellobius talpinus | reverse complement strand
AGAGAGAGAGAGAGAGAGAGAGAGAAGGCAGAGTCAGGGAGAAGCCATGTAGCCACTGCTGGAGACAGACACCTCTGCTGGAGCCTGTCAAAACTTTGCCAGTAAGCCACGACCTTGTGGTGATGCACAGATTAATGAAGATGGGTTAGTTTAGGATATAAGAGCTAGCTAGAAAATGCACTTAAGTTACTGGCCAAACAGTATTGCAAATAAAATATTTTCTGTGTGATTATCAGGGTGACCAGGAAATGAACTAGCAGCCTTTGCCTACATAGGAGAATTTGGGGAGCATCCTAGCACTCTGTATATATGTCCTAGGACAAACTGAACAATTTGTCTGTAGTGCCAGTCACTTCTAGGATATCCACTGTCCTCCAGATGCACTTTTGACCTCTTAATGTAGTCTTCTCACCACATGCTTCCCACTGTGGGTAGGAGCAGGTTTTATCTACAAACTTTTTTCACTGGAGGAAGTGCTAGGGCCTCTTCTCTACCTTTACATCCTTCTGTGAACTCAGCACCTCAGCCTGAACTTGTCAGAGCAGAGTATACTTGTAAGATGTTATGGAACAGTGACTCCACCAATTCATCAATAAGTGAGAAAAAATCAAATAGAGAGGTTTGACTGCAGGGGAAGAATCGATGTAACACACGGTGGAGAGGGAGGACAGCAATCAAAAGAGGCAATTCAGACACCCAGCCGCTGCAGTCCTAAGGTGGACTAAGAAAGGAACTAGAAGAGACCAACATAACAGACCCTCTACCCTTATCCCTGTGCAAAAGAATTTTCATGCCTGAAATCCAACCCATCCCAAGGGCTGCTCTTAATCTCTGCCCTGACAGAGCAATCTTTTACCATAGGTGAGAGCAAAGGATTGATAAGAGCAGAGCCAGATTGGGAATCCTGTCTGATGTTCTCATGAACTGATTATCTGGACAGGATTTTATCAACATAGTCCAATGGCGGAGTGACAACGGTGCCATGATGAACACAGCTCCGTCTCCTGTGCCTACTTAGCCTGTAAGAACTGTTATCTACTATTGCTATTAGGGTGATTGTACTCAGAACCCTATGAGGAACCCCAGACCCTTAAATTCTACCTCTCTTCTACTTCCCACATTTCCCTCAACTTTTATTTTAGTGGTAAGAGACTCTTTGTGTGTTTTTTACCTGGTGCCACAGGCTGATTTGCTGATAATCATTCATTTGTATTCATGCCTAAGGCTTCCCGCTTTAATTTGGTCTTTACCTCATTTTCAAGTTCAGGTAGTTATGTTCTCAACTCTGGGTTTTCTTTCCCTGAAATGTCTCATGAACAGTACGTGGGGAGGGGAAGTGAATCTCTTGTCTCACTCTCTGTGAACAATACTAACCTGAACACAAGCCTATTTAGATTTTTTTCTCCAGGCGCTGTTGTCCTTTGTCCCCTGGAGACTTTTGTTCCTATAAAGGTTTGCCCTCATCCTCAAGTTTTTAAAACTGGGTGATCTCCCATTTGAAAAAGCCCAGCTGGATAGCCTACCAGATGGTGGCTTTGAATGTTTTGCCCAAGTTTGTGCATTGGGAAAATGCCCTCAGCCATGAATCAAGAGGAGACAGAGAAAAGCCAGACAGACTTTCCACCAGAAATGAGAGAAGATCAACCCAAAGGTTACAGAATGACTTAGCAGCCAAAGCAGGCTTCAGAGATGTGAGCTCAACATTCTTGGTGTTGTGGGAGAGCTTTATGTTTTCTAGCGTAGTTCATAGAGGACCAAGGCACAGAAAAAAACCTGAAAGATGCTTGCTCACCTAACAGACTCTCTATTTCCTGACTTCCATTTAACTTTCTGACTTTTTGTGTTTCTATCTGCAAGGGGAAAGTTGTAATTCCTGCTGGATAGGATTGTGGCACAAATTAATTACTGCAAGGTTTAAATGAGATTATATGTATAATGCATTTTTGCCTTATCGTAGTGTTGCCATAGACTTTCCTTTATTGTCAACGACTATTACTAATATTAATAACAATGTAAGTAGATAGTCATCATAATTATGAGCACCTCTAGAGGCCTCCTTGGGCTGTAGCTCATTGCAAATTATGCTCAGCTTGGCTGGAATTCCAATCCTGTCAGTCAGCAACTGAAAGAGGGTGAGCAAGTTCCATGGCCATTCTCCCAAGTTCCTCCCAAGTGTAAACAAGGATTCTAGTTTTGTTTCTTGAATTGTAGGAACATCCAAGGAAAACTGCAGTTATTAAATTGCCCTCCATTCTTCTAAGCATTCTTTAAGAGCACATGCTAGTGAGGCCCTGATATTCAGCTTTGAGATCAGGACAAACCTCCTCTGGCACGCTGATGAAGTTGTGTTACTGTGTGTGGTAAAAGACCAAAATCTGCCCCTGTATGTCCACTAAACCAGCAGTATCAGAAAGGTGGTTTTTTTTTTTCATGGTCAGAAACAGTGGAGATGGAGGAAAAGAACACAAAACATTAGCACTCCTCTGATAATCCCGATCCTCCAAAGCGTTGGCAAAGGTGACTTGCTATTAACATTGGTCTTATTGCTTCTGTAGGCTTGCCTGCTCCTTTGCCTCTCTTGTGGGGCAGACTGTGGGCTCAAGTTCATTCCAGCTCATGGCCCTTCATATTGCTAATGGGAAGAACTGACTAGGGTGAGGGAGCCACCATTTGATTATTCCATTTTTTTTATAAAAAATGTGTCTCCCGCAGTCATATCAGGTGCCATATTCTTCCATAGGGGCCACTTCTATTCTTTTTTCTTAATGGAGTACCTAGGCAGAAAAATTGCTTTCTTGAACACTTTTCTCTTGCTCCATAATGGTGAAATAAATGGCTCAGAGTCTGGAGGCATAATTTACTGACTTCATTTAAATTGGACTGGAAGTGAAGCTGTTTACACAGCTGGCTCTGTATAGTGCCTACTCGCCCACTCCTTGCCCTATAACATAAGGTGAACTCCGAGCCACCAAGTCCCAGGGCCGTTATTAGGAGCAGTATGTCTTTTCTAACCTTGTTTGTCTAAACATGTGTGAGGAGAATGAAAGCATAAATGGTCAGTGAGACTGAGTTGAAAAAAAAATCAACAAACCTGGATTCAGAACTTTAGAGTTCAAATACGGAAGGTTTGTGGGACTGAGGATTAATCACCAAACCCTCTCAATTCATCTTTTTTTTCTTTCATTCATTTAGTCAATAAGTGTTTATCAAACCAGGCATCCTTCTAGACTCTGGAGATATGGCATTGAGTGATAAGAGCAAGGTCTCTATTTTCTAGATATTTTTACTAGATGGAGACAAGACCAACTGCAAACAAAAATCAATCAATAAATAATTAGGGTTGTAGCACATGCTCCAAAAGAGATAAAGCAGCGGGATGCAAGAGTGACTGTAGAGTGAGTGTGACCATGACTTCCTGTGAAATGGTCCGTGTCATGTTCTTAGACAAGGAGATTTCCTCTGGCTTCCGGAGGATGATAATGGCAGAAAGGAGAAACTGCTGAAGCAAGCATCGTGATGGAGGAACAGATAGCACGTAGAAAGATTTGGAATGATGAAGCTGTTGATGAGTAATAGAGGGGCAGGCAGAAGGCAGGATGCTGACCTCTGGAAAGCAGTTCTTGAACTGGTAAGCAGGGCTAGACTAATTAGACTTTCGTTGAACAAGCTAAGCTGGCTGACGTTTCGACAACAGTGATTCAAAACAGCTGTGTTGTAGGGCCAACCGGAGACCATTGTTTAAGAGTTCCTGATCCCTCCCCAGGAATTCTGATGTGAAATTGATCCAGAAAAGGAATTTGGTCTTTAGGCTCTTACGCTTCGCAGGTTATTCCAGTCTGCAATCAAAGCTGAGAAGCACTGCAGTAAATGAAAAGCTACTTAATTTTAAAAACAACAGTGATCACAATTACAGTCATATTAGAAACAAATATTACCTAATTTTCTTCCTTGTGGTGATTCATAGTAGATGGTTATAAAAAAGTTGGTGATTTTGAAAGCATTTTTATGATACTTTGAAGTTTAAGAAATACTTATTCGTATCCGTGCAGTGTTTTTATGACATAACACATCTCCACTGGATCTTAAGTCAGTTTGGGTGCCTCAAGATTACTTTCCTGGCTGAAGTCAAATGGATTCAATTAAATATAGCTTTCACCCCCCCCACATTGGTTGAATTACACAGATTTTGGTGAAGCCCAATTTGTTATTTGGCTTGTCATGGAACATGTGATTCTTCAGAGTAGAAGTAGCAACATCCTGTTTTGGTTCTAATTGTGTGTGTACGCTCATAGGAATACCTCATTGTACTCAAAAAAAGTAGGCTGTTCTCAGACCCAGGTTACTTGTGTTTATACTAAGGAAATCTGACCTGTTTGTTCCTCGGGGTACCATGGGAACAAGAAGAACAAGGTTCCCAAGAACACAGTTAAAACGATCTGAATGCACTTTGCGCACTTTAAATCAAATCAGTGATCCTTAGGTGTGCACATAAACTTAATTCACCTGGAGGGGATCTCCCAACATATGGCTGGTCTTCATTTCCCAGAGTTTCTGTGTCAGTACATGGAGGCTGGAGGCTGAAAATGTGCAATTCTAGCAAGTTCCTGGGTGATATTCCTGCTGGTGGTATTCTGACAACTTTGATGCAGTTATAAACTATAGATGCTGATGAAAAAGGCTTATTACATTGAAAGAAGGAATGGGCTGGGAGAGCCATGATTATTCTCTCTCCTCTCTCTCTCTCTCTCTCTCTCTCTCTCTCTCTCTCATCTTCCAAGGCAAGCTCTTGTTCTGGTGACCATGGTTCCCAAGCAACCACAGTTTTCTCGCTTCCAAGCCAGAGCAGGACTTTCCAGGATCAGCCACAGTTGCCCTGCACTGGCCTCAAGGGTCATGTGAAGGTTTTTTTGGAGTATCTCCATTTGATGCGACCCAGAAACTGATGGAATAAAGACCACGATTCTGCAGGTCCTAAACCTGGGTAGACTTGTAGGGTCTAACACAGATAGGTCATGTGTCCACAGAGAGTGCTTATCCTTGCAAACTGGTCAGATCTGGTAGCGTCAGAACCTTAGGAGCTGTGGATGTCAAAATGCAGCATGGAAATGAGGGTCCCAGTGAAGATCTTAAATGTAGGGATGACAAAACCAGCAAGAAAACATAAACAGACAAACTGTTTCCCTTTCTCTCCCCTTCCCTTTCTATCTCTTAGACCTGTATTAGTTGAAACTCTGAATTCTAGCCCAAGAAGCAAGCAGGAATACCTGAAAGCTATATAGAATCGTCAGGTTTTCTCATCTCATTCGTCCATGAATTCCAGAGTCATTACCACTGCTTCACTCATTGGACGTCTATTTTTCTTAGGAATAAAGGATCAGTTTTATTTCTTTATACCATGTGACACTCTAGCAAGGGCCCTTTGATGAATATAGACTAGGGCAGAATCCTCAAACACACGTGCACACAAAGTTGAGCAAGTGTCTGTGTGAACAGGGAATTGCAAGACACTAGGCAGTGGCAGGGAATGAAGCCAGCTGCTTGAGAAGGAGACAGGAAGCAAAGCTGGCTGTGTACAACGGGACAAGTTTATCGGAAGTTGTGGTATCTTATTACACTGCTCCAAAGCTCAGAATTTGGAGCTAAAAAAAACCTTAAATGCTTTCAGGGCAGACAGAGGAGGCTAGTAAACAAAACAGGATGGACAAAAGCAGACAGAGATTTCAATAACAAAATTAGGTTAGTAAATGCAAAACATCCTTTAAACCTAAATTTGGTTCAGGAGTAATAGTTTTCATTCAGATCCGGGGAAGTAGATCCTGAAAGGAGGATTTATTTCTTCTTCAATTTTTTTAAAGCAGGGAAAAATAGATTTCTTAAGAAAAAGAAAATGAGGAAAAGTTGTGAAAGTGTGGGCTGTTTCAGGGAGGAGAACAATGGCACAAAATGAGGAAGCTAATTCCTATGTTCATTCCAACACTCAGACTTTAGCTGATGTGTCTATAGGACCAGAACAGAATTTATTTTGCTAATGTGTACACAGGGATGTTATATCTATGTTCTTAAGCAAGGTTGGCCTGCAATTTCCTATTACACTGAATTGACAATATGAAAAATGCTTCAGTCTTGACTACCCTTCTGAACGTGTAATTAAATGCATGCTGGGTTATTTGGTATCCTCTGCCTGAACAGTACCACGTTGCTAAAATTTTGATGAGTACCATTCTAGTTTCCTTTGTGTTGTTTCTGACCAAATCAACTTCTAGAATGAAAAGATTTATTTGGCATATAAAAGTCACAGTCCATCATTATGGAAGTCAGGGCAGGAACTTAGGCAGAAACTACAGAGGACCACTGCTTGCTGGCTCACTTGCTGGTTCATGCTTACCTGGTTTTATTATATGACCTAGGAAAACCTAACAACAGTGGACTGGGCCCTCCTACATGAATTAACAATCTCCAACAGACGTGATCATAGGCTAATCCAATCTATACAATTCCTCAGTTGAGTCCTTCCTCTTAGATGACTCCAGGCTTTGTCAAGTTGACAACTAAAGTTATTTCAGACACTACTGAAGGAGTCAGACTTAAATGAAAACCACAGCCACTATTTTTTCTTCTTTCTATTGATGGTGTTCATAAGTTGATTTGACAGAGGACTTGTTTCCCAGGGGCTTCAGAAAAGTGGAGTTGCCAATTCTGAGAGATGCCTGGGGGCCATTGCAAGAGTTTCATCTACCTAATAGTGTCTTCTCTGGCTCCTATAACATGGAAGCATGCCTGGGTATTAGCAAGAAGACAGCAAGAAGGTTCCATAGAAATGTGGAGCCTGAGGAACACAATGTCTACAGTCTAGCTACGCAATCTGTGTGTTCTTATTTTATTGTGTACTATAATTCCCTAGGTGTTGGGAACCTTCCAAAGCCCCCATCTCAACTGTGCCTTGAGGAATTAAGGGAGTACCTGATGATACCACTTGGGCTAAGGAGAACCAGCAAAGCAGCAGCATGAAGGAGCTGTGAGAAATGGGAGTAGGGAGATGATGTGGGATCTCCCTATGTATGCCATGTTACCATTGGTTAATAAAGAAATTGCTTTGGCCAATGGCACAGGGCTGGGCGGGACAGAAACGCCAATAATAGTAATCTGTGAATAGACAAGCCACTTTTGTAAGGAGTGCTGAGGGAAAGAGCAAGAGCAGACATTAGACTATGAGCTGACCCGTGACTGAACAGAGAGCAACAGTGTGCACACTACACCTGTAGGAGAAAATTCAAAGTCTCTTGATAAAGAAAATCATTACCTCACATAGTTGGAAAGTCCACCTAATGAGCAGGGCCAACAACATAACTGGGAAGACCCATCCCATTAGAGAAATGAAAATTGGTTCCTGTTGTCTCTCATTGTCTTGCTGCCCATTCACGGTAAAAGGATTTGCATCCCCCATCCCAGACCTACCTTGATTCTACTGACTCAGTCACCTTCTGAACAATCTTGAGATTCACATCATGGGACAGACACAGCTATCACGTGGCTTTGTTCTAAGTTTCTACGGGATACATATCATACCTACCCCCATTTGAGATATTCATAACCCTACTAAGGATTGTTGGTGATGGTGAATTACAGCCATCCCCTTGCCATTCACAGAGGCTGCCCCTTCTCAGAACTCGGCAGAGATAAGCAGCTGTTAATGGAAGCTACATGATCAAGACAGCAGAAGGCTGAGTGGGGACTCAAGGCCCAGAAAGCATGAAGAAAGCTGTTAAGAACTTATCTCAAGGAAATAAGGAGGCAGTGGGTGTTTGAACTGGACTGGACAGAAGTTCCACCTAAAAGCCTGTGGCACTTGTTACGCTATCCCAGTGAACTTTACCTACAAAGCCCAGCTTTGAAGATAAAATGGTTAATAACTTCAGAACAATGACTGTGGAAAATTAAATTCCACGTGCAGAAGCAAGTGTGATTGTAGTAATGACATGCTCACGAAGCCACCCCCAGTCTGTCACTCTTCCGCGCTCAGATCTGCTGCTGCCCGTGTTTCTTAAATGATCATGTAGTACGTGCGAAAGGCTGGCTGCTGGCTCACAGAGGTGCACATCTTTCCAGGCCCCACATCAGAAGGAAAGAGGACACAGACTCCACACCTGTTTAGCCTGCAGAATTGTGACCAAAGGGCCTGGAATTGAATAAAATGGCATGCCCAGGTTTTGCACAGGTTGTAGGGGATTGACATATTTTTACATATTTATGAAGTACAAGGTGGTGTTTTGATTCATGCATATATTTGGAGGTGATCAACACAAACTAATTAGCATACCTGTCACCATGGAGTTTTATCATCTCTTTAAGGTGAGTACACGCAGATGTACTGGGGTTTGGGTGCTGTTCTTGTATCAGGTGCTGCGGCCAGAGATCACCAGTTTTCCTGATCCATGGAAGTAAACTTGGCCCCTTAAACCTGGAAATGCATTCTAGTTTGAAGTTGAAATGGTTGTGCTGCTATACACACAGCATAAATTGCAGAAGTTTAGAAACATTCTGGAAGGTGAACTGGATCAAATATTCAAAAATTAAAAAACAATATAAAAATTCTAAACTAACTCAATGTCTGAGAATAATTGGGGTGGAGAAGAATCCAATGTTTCTAGGAGAGACAGAGAGAATCTTCAGTACTTCAAGTGATGAATTTGGAGATTACAGAGAGAGGACACCCCAGATTGAAAGGGTTGTCGAGAGGTAACATGTTATCACCACTCCACATTCTGTTAAGTCCTGAGGGTAATTCCAGTATGGAAATCAGTCCACCAGTGGCACTGGCTCCGTCCACCAAGGTCAGCCGTGTCTATGGGTCTATTCATGGATGCACACTACAAGCAACATTTTGCCTCTGGGACTATGAAGAGAAAAACAAGGCCTAGCTAAGCCAGCATGAATAATAGGCTGTGGAAATAAGACTGTTCTTTGGAGAATCAAGTTCTGAGGAACACGAAAACACATTCTGTTCTCCATGTGGGCAAATGCACGGCCTTTGCACAGAAGTTTAGCTTTTTCTGATTATTTTATTCAAGGTCTTAACATTCTAGGCCATGTTTAAGTGCTTATTAAGAGAGAAAGAATTGCTAAAGAAAAGTCAAGTTGATTTGTCTTTTGCATATTTTGAGAAAGAGACTTTATTGTCTGCATTTCTTAAAAAATATTTCTCTCTCTCTTTCTCTCTCTTCTCTCTCATTCATCTTACCCCACTTTCTACATGTGTGTCTTATTATTATTATTTACTTTATACCCCATGTCCATTAATAGGGACTTTTTCCCCCACAGGATGAGTTCAAGCCTGAGCATGTGGGCGTTAGAAGCTCATGTGAGTTGCTTGGATTTATGGATTTGAATTTCCCTCTGAATTTTGGCAGTGGTGTGACTCTGGGCAATTGTCTTAGTGGCCTTTAGACTCTGTTTCCACATCTGTAAACTGCCCATCAAAGGGACCCTGGTCCGGGTGACTCTATAAACAATGTTTTAGTTTTGGCACTCTTCACATATTGCTTTTCACAAAACAACTGACCCATAACTCTTCTGTGTATATGTGATCACGCCTACTCCATATTTTGAAACTTTCTTGACCATTTTCTTTTAGAATAAACAATCTTTTGCTCTACCAAAATTTGACTTATTGAAGTATTTCACTTGTGGCTTAGGGAGGAATCTGTGCGAGGCCAGAGTTAGGCCATTCTCCTCGAGCGTGATTCTACAACGTTGACAAGGCCATCCCTGGTATTGATGGGGGAATTAGAGTTCAAATGAGTCCACGGAAGATGTTATTCTGAGAGGGAGAAAGAATTTGGACATGCCTTCTGGGTCTCGTTGTAGGGCTATTTTCTTTCTTTCTTCAAATGCCAACTGCTTGTGAGTTATGAAAATGGATCATTAATAATTACGTTCTTATGTGTTAGAAAATATGTAATACATTTTTATTTTGACTTTTGTTTCATTGTACAGCCTGTGGATTGCAAATAACCTTATCAATAATGTATATGCAGCTTTCCTTTCCAGATAAGAAATTGCCACTTAGCAGGAATTATTGCCCAAGTTTATGGGTCAGAAAAGGATCTCTTGAGCTTGAGTCTCAGGATGCATTACTGTGGAATCTCCATCAGCTTTCCCTGTTTGAGTCATTAGACTTAGTGTTGTTGGTGTTATCATTATCCTGCTATTGTTGTTGGGAGTGATGATTCATGATGGAATACTGTACCTGGAATAATTCTTTATATTTTTTATGTGATTACTAACAAATATTTCTTCAAGAAGTTATATTTTACCACATGAAGTAGTCCAGCTGGCAAGGAACATATGATGTCTTGTCCATGTGCACAGTACAAAAATCCACAAAGGACATAAGGGTAACAGAAGTAGACTTTAGTTTATAAACTTATTTTTAAAAACTTGTAATAATGCCTTCTTTGTGATCATATAAAAAGAGAAAAAATACTAATATAACATTTATTCTTCTCCAAAGCATAGAAATAGTTCTAAGATCTATTCAATATTCTTTCAGTACCTCAAACAATGTTTTGAAAATGACAAAGATGATATTTCTCTACTGGCTCCTATCCACAACACTCTGCACAAACCAACCTACCTTTATCCCATCCATTCAGCAGTCAATGCAACGAAACTGTAGGTCTTCCAGGACACTTCCAAGAGTATTAGGTTGTTTTATTTTATGCTTTGGCTCTTTGGGGGCGGGGGGTGGGGGGCTGCCACCCCAATCCCAAATAAATACATATGAAGACTTATTACTTATAAATGTCCAGTCATACTTGGATTATTTCTTACTTTTTAAATAATCTGGACTACCTTTTGACTCTGGGCTTTTATCTTTCTCTATTTCTGTATATTTTTCTTTACTTCTTATTCTGTGACTTACTGTGTGGCTGGGTGGCTCCTGATGTCCTTCCTCTTCTCGTCCTTTTCTCAGTCCTTGATCCCCTCTTCATATTTTTATTTCTTTTTATTCTTTCTACCTACTAGCCCCATCTATCTTTTCTCCTGCCTTGCTATTGGCCATTCAGCTCCTTATTAGACCCACCAAGTGTTTTAGATAGGCAAAGTAACACAGCTTCACAGAGTTAAACAAATGCAACATAAATGAGTGCAACACATCTTTGCATCATTAAACAAATGCAACACATCTTAAAATAATATTCAACATCATTCAAGTATATCTTTCTAAGAGGGAAATGCATTTTATTTACTCCTTTATATAGCCTGGAGATGTTTTCTTCTTTGTGTTATATATTTTCCTTATCACTTGCTGGCTCTTCCTTGGAATACGCTATGTTAGAGTCTGTGGTCTTATACTTGGTGCTCCTTTTGACAGGGTAACATATCAATTTTTAGGTATTTTTGAGCAATCCTGTCTTACAAAATTAACCCTATTATTTACCCTGGTCCACTTCCTTTATAATATACTGTGTGTATTATGTTTCCAGGTCAAATTTATACTTGGAACCCATTCAGCTTTTAACAACACCAGACTCCTAAATAGGATCTAACCATTAAATCTGTTGAGGAAATATTCACAAATGGTTCAATGATCAAAACAAATATTTCTAATAGTATTTTGCATTTTGTATTAGTTTAATAAATTCAGAGTTGATATCTTGGTTGTGACAAATCAATCTGAAAATTTTATGTGCATATGCATATTTGTGAATGACAGAGAGAAAGTATGTGTGTGGGGGGTGCATGTTTGCATAAAAGCATACATGTATGTGCTTTGCCAAGGCATTTTTTTCAATTAACAAAATATTTACCCATTGTCCCACTTCATCTATTAGTATCATGTTTTCTGGTTACTGGGAATTATGTTTACTCTCCCAGAACCTCTCTAATCTTCCTCCTACCCAAGTCAGTCTCTAGACTCTTTAAAGATCTCTTTTCCAATTTTCTTTGTTTTGTTTTGTGTTCCACAAAATTTAATTTAACTCAGACCATTTGTGTGACCATGGATTGGAAACTGTTCATTACACCCTGATAAGTTCACCAATGGGTACACATTGGATGCCAGGCCTCCTCTTTTCCAAGTAATCTTTTAGCAGCTAACTGTTCACCACTAAGTGGTGAGTAAGCCCTGTTAGTCCCTTCCCCATCCTTAGCTAACCTTTGGGTAGGCTGACTTGTTTATGCCCAGTACTAGTAGATAGAACTCCTCTGAGTTCATAATTGCCATGGCCATGCCATACTCAGAAAACAGAATTTTGAGCTCTTATTCTTATCTTCCAGCCCTTACATTCTTTCAACTCTTTCTCCAATGCTCCTCGACTCTAAAAAATGTTGCATAAATGTCTTATTTAAGCTAAGCCTTAAATCATACTTCATTCCCAGCATGTTGCTCAACTATGGGACCCTGAGCATCTATGTTCTCTGCAAATAGAGATTTCTGTTTAAGGTTAAAACAAGTCTTTGTGGGTATAAACAGTGTTATTTAGAAATTTGTTGGATGTGTCAATTCAGCTAAGCAGCAGTAAGAGATTCTTCACTTGGGCCTAAGACCTCTCCCATCATGGGTTTTTGACTGAGTTTACAGTACTAGGCATGGATACCCTCTGATGGAGTGGTCCTTAAATCGAATCAGGACACAGTGGTTTACCCTGTAACAGTCCTGCCATTATTGCACCAATGGGCAAATCTTAACTGGCTGGTGAATAGTGTAGTTCATAAACTTGTTGCTGTATAAGATTGTTTATGCTTGTCATAGTCTAAATGAGAAATGTCCCCAGTAGGCTCAGACATCTGGACATTTGGTATCCAGCTGGTGGTACCATGGAGAGAGCTTTGATTTAAAGCTATGTTGCTTGGGTTAGGCATTAGGAATTTAAAGCCTCAAGCCTCTACCAGTTTTCTCTCTCGCTCCTTTGTGCTTGAGTATGTGAGCTCTTCATTTCCTGCTTACCATCATCGTGATGTACTACTATGCCTCTGAAACCTTATGTTAATTCAACTCTTCTTTTATAAGTTGATTTTGGCCATGGTAGCAAGAGGAAAGTAAGTAAAACAAGGGCCTTATTTCCACCAGCCTGCATAGCAGTCCATCAGCCTACACGATGCAGCACTGTGAACGCTAACCCACAGGAAAGAAGCTTTAGCTCAGTTCCAGTGGGATTCTTCTACATCTTGCAGCTAAGGTGAGTGGTTTCTTCAACAATAGAGTCTTATTAACTAGTTCCAGTAGTCAAGCAAGAGGAATAACAAGAATTCAATAATTTGGAGGGAGGGGGGCTCTGGGCTGTCTCTGATCAATTACTATGGAGGTATCCCACACTGACACTGGTGAGTTGTTTAGTAATCCATTGCTTCTATCTGTCACTACCTAGCTAAGTTGACTATCTGCCTTCAGCCTCTTTCATGTTTCTAACTATAGTTGGCTTCCATGTGACCTTTTCATGTCGCCTGTGATTTGATTAACCTTCCCTATCCTAGTCCTCCTGTCTCTCCCATACTGCACCCCTCTTCCTTTAAGAGTCTTTCAGCAGAAAAAATGTCTTCCTGAAAAAAATTGACAGGTATGTGGTTCTAACAGGTCATTTTAGTTTATGACTATCTTGCACAATTATGAGAGAGAAAGAGACAGAAGGAGAGAGAGAGAGAGAGAGAGAGAGAGAGAGAGAGAGAGGAGGTGTTTTGTAGTGGAAGTCCTTTTCTAATCAGAGCACCATTTGCCTGACAAATACTTAGAAAATAGCAGCTTTTGCTAAGTTAAGAGGGCTCACATTATCTATCCATTTCTCACTTACCGTCTGTCGCATTTCTCAGTCTCCAACACTAGTGCATGTTGAAATATAGTTTACCATGCTCAACAAGTGGAAGCCAGATAAATCACAGGTACAAGACAAGAGTCTGATGATTGGAACTGAAGTTGTGCATCCACTTTGAGAAACTGAGTTTCTGTCCCTTTGCTACGCAGAACTATTTCAAAATGAGCTTTGGACACTGGCTCTGCAGCTGATGATCTTAAAATAGGGATTCTCAAATGCATGATCAAAATCTGTAGGAGAATGGCAAAATTTGTTGTTTTCTCATTAGAATGCCAGCATAGGCTTGGCACAATTTTCACTTGGGATGTCAGTAGGAAAGTTCATCTTCAAGGTTACAGAATGCAGTGATCTCTGTAAGATGCATAGTAAATGGTAAATATATGGCACAGTTAAGAAGTTTCCAGGATCTGAAGGCATGGAATCTCAGGCAACACAGAGCTCCGCTGGAGAGAGTGACGAAGACTGAGTGGTAGCAAATGGTTCAATGAGTCCCAGAGGAAATGAAGTCTGAGAAGAGGACATTAGTTTTCACGGGCAAAGGGTCATTTGTAATCTTTGAAACATGGATTTCAAGGTTGTGGTAGGAACCAACAAACAATTGCAAGTGATTGCAGAACCATTTTACATACCATCTGCACTCACAGCTTTGCTGAATTCTGGGTAAGATATTTAGCACAGGAAATAATGGCTTTACTAGGACTACTTTGCATGCCAGAACCAGGGTGTGAATTGATCTGTGCCTAAGCCTGAATAGAAAGCATCCGAAGTGATAAAAAAGACATCATGTTTAACCATACTGTCATGGCTATGGCAATTCAGAATATTATTTTGAACCTAAAAGCTTTACATATAATTAATAAAATTCATATCATAAGAGACACACATATTTTCCCCTTAAAGAATTCAACTTTTTCCTCAAAGATTCAAGCAGTTCCATGACACCCTTGATGGGAATTACTGAAAGCAGTGGTCTTTATAGAAAAGCAGGCAGGGTAGCCAGAGCATCTATGTCATTGAGAACTGATTGTCTTGTTTACCCTGTCTCTGACTTTTCCTCTACATTTGTTGCGGTATCTCTCTGTCTTTGGCAGAGCATGTGCTGAAGCATGGAGGTGCTGGTGAAAAACTGCCATACCTCAGTAGCAAATCCATTGTCATGTAACCAGGTGACTTTGAACAAGACTCTCCCGTCTCTTAGCCAGTGTGTTTCTACATGTATGAAATAAAAGAAAAACTATCCCTGTCCTCATCTAATAAGATATGTGTGTGACTATAGTATATATACATATATATATAAACATATATACATATATAGAGAGAGCACTAGCTATATATATGTATATAGATATAGATTTATGGGTATAGATATAGATTGCCCAGCAATAGTATATTTATCCATTGAAAATCAATAATGAATTTGTCTGAATGACAAATGCAGCTGACCAATCAGGAAACATATTAACATTGTGCTGATTTGGGGGGTTTTCAAAATTGGGTGTAGTCCCTTGTGAAGGTGAGACAAAACACAACATTTTTTTGATGTGGTTTTATTCTAGTA
>LOJH01037020.1:0-11821 GCA_001685095.1 Ellobius talpinus | reverse complement strand
AACAGAATTCTGGGAGGAAGAAGGCAGTATGGCAGACGCCATGGCTCTCCTCTCTGAGACGGACGCTGTTTAGACTCATGCCAGTAAGCCACAGTCAAGTGGCAATACACATTAATAGAAATGGGTTAATTAAGATGTAAGAGTTAGCCAATTTGAGGCTAGAAATAATGGGCCAGGCAGTGTTTAAATGAATATAATTTGTCTGTTGTTATTTCGGGGTATAAGATAGCCAGGCTGCCGGGAGCCGGGTGGCGGGTGGCGGGAAGGGCTCTGCCGCTCCTTTTACAACACCAGAGGCATCTGGAAGAAGTCCAGAGCAGGGAAAGAAAGAAGTAGATATGGCCAGGGCTGGGGGGCGGCAGGATAGCAGGAGATACAGAATAAGAAAACATAGTGAAGAGAAGCAGAGCAGAGAGGATTGGGGTAGGGAAAGAGCACCCGGGCTGACCTGGAACTCATGGCAGTCCCCCTGCCTCAGCTTCCCACATGCTGGGATTGCAGGTCTGCCCCATGAGGTCTGGCTCATGTATTTCTCATTATGCTTCTGTTCAATAAACAGTAACTCACTGTTAACCAAAACATACTATAATGGAATTCAGTAAAGGAAGAAGGCACAGTGTGTGCCTCACAGTGTGATGGCCCTACCCCAGTCATGACAGTTGTACAGATGTGGAGGCACACAGTGTGACTGCATCACAGAGTGAGGGACATGGAACACACTGACAGATGATGCTTTGGGTGGGAGTTTAGAGGACATGGGGCCTTGCCAACTAGACGAGAGAGGCCAGCAAGTTTCAGGTCTTTGGATTTCCTGGTCTTACTAACCTTTCCAGTTTATTAAGTAATTTGATAATTAGTAAGAAGCGGCTTTTAGTAAGTAAAAACCAAGCCAAAACAAAAACCTGAGCGACTGATTTCATTTACTTTCCAAATCAACCCTAGGCTCAAAACACTTAAAAGCTGCCCACTGGTCCAGGAAGCCACGCTAGGGCTGTGATTCTTGCCTTTGGCTATGAGACTTATGGCAGGGTTTAAACAAGACAGGAACAGAGGTGCCAGGGCCCTGCTGCAGCCCTGCTCTGGGCTACAAGCCTTCGAGGCCAGCCACTCTCGGAGCTCAACATGTGACACTGGAGCATGAGAAACATTCACACTTAAACGTTCTAAACACTTTACCTAGCCAGGTAGCCATGATTCTATGTTTTAAACTAGTGGCTCAGTCCTATGAGCATCATAATCATGGCTGGTTGTTACATATTTTGTTAATAGTCTATCTATTTGTGCATGTATGTGTGATGTACAACTCAGTTTTCTTTGTAAATCTTTTCCTTTTTAAACTAGAGAGGCCTTTGACTAGATTTTATCCTTATTTATTAGCATATGGTAGTAATTATACAACATAATGTGTTTCATTGTGACATTTTCAGACACACACACACACAATGGTGGAGTTTTGTTGCTGGTCTGGTTTGGTGCTGGGTACTAAAAACCCTTTGCCACTGAGCTAGTTCCCTAGTCCCCCCCAAAAGTACTTGCATGCACGTCTGAGGGTCTCATGTGTAGCAGAGGTTGACCTGGAACTTACTATGTCGTCCTGGCTGGCTTTAAACCCACAATCCCCCAGTGTTAGTCTCCTGAGTGCCGGGATTACAGGCTCGAACCTTGTGCCTTGCTTGAGGAAATGTTCCTTCTGCGTATGCTTTTCCTCTTCTTGTCTCACCGTATTGCACGGCTTACATTAGTATACGGTGCTCCATAAGTGGGTGTCGTCTCGTTCTAGATGTTAGGAAAAATTCCTCAGGCTCATACTTAAATGTATCTGCTGTAGAGGCTTTGCAGACATTTTTGTCTCCTAAGGGGTGTTTAGGGTCAGATTTCTAGCCTGGACTTTTACTGTTGCTCTTTATCTACACATTTAAGATTGCAGTGCTCAAGAGGGTATGGATGCCTGTTTTATTTGATACTGCTTTTAACCAAGTCATGGGTAATTTCTACTTAGCTTAATTTTATGCTGTTTATAAAGAAGAAAAAACATGTCAGGTTTAATTCTAAAACATTGGATTAAATCAGATTCAGCCAGTAAATAGACAGATACAGTGGTTTGTGTGTAGGCCATGAGAGCGCCTGGATTGACAGTGCTTGTGTCTCCCCAGCCAAACGTCTCAAGTCAAGTACCAGTTTTGCCAACATTCAAGAAAATTCCACCTGAAACCTGCAAAACGGGGGACTCGACCTCACATGGCGTGAGTGGTTGGACCACCGTGTGGTCAGGAGACGATGAACCAGGATCTGACACATCACCTTCTTATGAAATGCCAGCGCTGCATATTTATAATTTATTCTGGACGACAGTTTTCACATTTTCTTTCCCTGCCCACCCATTTGTAAAGATTTCTGTATTTTTAATTTTCAGATATAATAATGTTACATATTCTAAGGTATATGTGTTAGAGTAGCAGCAAGGACTTTGTTTTTGTGGGCATATGACTACTTGGCACTTCTGATATCTCCTTGTTGACAGAAGTACACAGAACCCAAGCCGCTGGAGACTGCCATATACGCATTAGCTGCTATAGCTGACCCAGACTGACAGGTACTTGCCAAATGGCAGCCGGCACAAGGAGTAACGTAAATGACTTCCCATTGCAGTATTATTGTTTATGTGTATATATAAATAGTTAATATATTATACATTGAAATAATGCACTCTCTAGTTTCCCTGAAGTCATTTTTGAAACCACTAATTATAAACCTCCTTAACAATTTTCAGACATGATGAGCCACATCGTACATTTGTCTTTGTTAAAAGATTTATGGAAACTGGTTTTCTTACTTGACTTTTATAAATAGTATGTTACATCTTATTTTTGCCTTTATTTCATAAGTAATTTAAAATCACTAGACTGCTCTATTAGCTTCAGGACAGGATGGGTTTATTTTATGCCATGGATTTACATTGTGAATTTCATTTAATTATTTGGCGACTTATAACTTATTCTTTAAATGAAATGTAGTACAAGTGTGTCACACTGTATTTAAATTGTGTTTTTTAATGAAAATTTCATCTTGGGATATTTGGAGAGTTGGGGAGAGGTGAAGGAGGAATACCAGAGCCTAAAGTTGAGGGAGCGGACAGGGAGGAGGGGTGCTCACTGAGCAGGCACTGCATAGTTTATAGGGGAGGTGAGCTGGGTGACAGTCTCACACTGGAAGCTCTTCAGCCAAGGTGATGTCCCCTCCGATTACGTAAAGGATGAAAGCGATATGACGGAAATGAGATTACACGTTTCCCTGTCAGGAAACAAGGTCTACTTTGGAATATTTCCATCAACCTTTCAAACAATGTTTTGTTTCAGTACCATTCAGTTTTATTTCTTGGGATATAAGAGTTGATGATCTTCCTTGTTAATTCTGTTTCTGGGTGGGGCCAGGTTGTAAATTTGGAGGCTCCCCTGGCTGACTGCTGAGTCTGAAGGCCCTTCCAGACTGTAATGCACTCTAGGAGGAGACGGGAGTGTGTCGTGTTTTCTGTTTTACCGCGCACACGTGCAGCGTGTGAGAGCAGGCTCATCCTCGGGTGTGACAATCCGATGATGCTGTCCCAGCTTTTCTCACCAGCTGGGACCCACTCCAGGGTGCTGCAGTTTGTTGTGCTGTCAGTGTTCCTGCCGCTGTTACTAAGGACGCTGTCTGGATTGGAAGCCCGTGGCTGAGGGCCCTTGAAGGCAATCTTCATTAATGCAGACAAAACCAGGTTACATGTTAGCAAGGTGACATATTTGAAGGGTGAGTAGTGGCTCCTTGAGCACCTTTCAGTACTGTGCGTGCAAACCATTGCTTTTGGATAAAAAGCTAATGAGCACTTCAGCAAGGTCTTTGCTCGCTATAGGTTGCATCAGAAATAGATTTGAAAAACATATGTTAAGTGTTCTGCTGAAGTGCATAAGAATTTCATTTTATGGTCATGAAAAATGTACACACAGGGCTATGTATATGATGAGAAAACCTTTTTCCTTATGCTTTACAATAAAGGAAATGTTAAGGAAATTGTAGTGCTGTAATTGATTTTTATTCTCTTAATTTATTATTATTATTGAGACAAGGTCTCACTATGTAGCCCTGCCTGTCCTGGAACTCACTCTGTAGACCAGGCTGGCCTTGAACTCACAGGGATCCACCTGCCTCTGCCTCCCAACTGCTGGGATTAAAGGCGCCACTACAAACGACTGTAATTGATTTCTTAATTTATTTAAATGACTTGAGATAGAACATTACTCTTTAGCTTTTCTAGCTTTGAGAGTTTTGTTATTTATCTAATTAATGCTTATAAATAAATAAATAAATAAAATATACCTTGGAATTTTTGGTGCTGGATTTGGGGGATAAAATAACATTTTTCAGAGTCTAACACACATTATCTAAAAGTCAGTGTAGTGGCAGACGAAGATTGAGCTGGAGGCTGTGTGTGTGCTGAGCAGGTACTCTTCCCTAAGCTGCACTCTAGCCTGGAGCACAACTCTAAACAAGTGAATAACCCAAGGATTTAGTTGGTAAATGTTACTATTGTTATAGTCAGTATTTTCTAATGTTTTTTGGAAGTGCTATACTTTAATTTTTTATTCTTAATATACTTTTTAAAAAAATTTGTTTTGGGGGGTTGGGAGGGACACATGCCACACATGCATGAAGGCTAGAAGACACCTTGTAGGTTTTCTTCCACCATGTGGGTCTTGGGGATTGGAGTCAGGGCATCAGGTGTGGTGGCAGTGCCTTTGCCTGCTGAGCCATCTTGCTGGCCCTAATAGACAGCTTTAAACTGAGATTTTCTTTTCTTTTTTTCTTTTTTCTTTTTTTTTACTTAATAAATGGATGACTTTGTTAAGAGAAGACAAGATAGGTATTTACCTCAAACCACCCACAAAAACAAAGCACACAGACTTATACAATATTTTGGTTTAAAAATTATTGATCCCACCGATGCTAAACCTGATGTTCGGGTGTAAACTGAGACTTTCATATATGCGTATAATTTGCTTTGATCAAATCCACCCTCTATTAACTCCTGCACCCTCCCCCCCTTTTCCTCCCCACTTTATTGTCCTCCTCCACCCCCTGAAACCCAGGGAGTCCATATCCTGCTGCCAGGATGTGCGTGGGTGTAGGACCATCTACTGGAACATGGGTAGCCATGCTGGCCCTTACATGGGTGTTGAACATTTGAACACAGGTCCTTTTACTTTAGAGCTAGGTCTTTTAGTCACCGAACCATCTTCCCAGGTCCTGCTTCATATTTCTTTAAAGAGAAAGAAAGAATGTAGGGCTGGAGATGTGGGTCAGTGGTTATGACTGCTTGTTGTTCTTGCAGAGGACTGAGGGTCAGTTCCCAGCAGCCACATGGTGGCTTACAGCCATCTGTAATGCAGTTCTAACGGATTGGATGCCCTCTTCTGACCCCAGCTGGCTCCAAATGTACATATGGTGCAGATAAATATATGCAGGCAAATATATGCATACAGTAATCTGCTTAGGAATTTACTTTTATTATTTTTAATTACATATGTGTATGTGTATCTGCATGTGGACATGTGCATATGAGCACAGGTGCCTAAGGAGGTCAAAGTCATTAGATCCCTGGAGCTGCTCAACATGGGTGCCAGGAACCAAATTCAGATCCTGAATAATCAGTAAATGCTCTTAACTGCTGAGCCATCTGTCCAACCCCACTCCCTCCCTTATATTTCTTAAGGATGCAAATTGCCATATGGGGGGGCAAGAACTTTGAAATCACACCTAAGAATAAACTCCTACATTCCCCCTTATTTAGACAAACAGCTTAATTCTCTGAACCTCAGTTTCCACATCTGTGAAATGGGAGATAATGCTGCATGGTGGTGCACACCTTTAATCTTGGGAGGGAGAGTCAGGAGAATCTCTGTGAGTTCCAGGCCAGCCTGCCTGGTCTATATAGTGAGCTCCAGGACAGCCAGGGCTACATAGTGAGAATCTGTCTTAAAGAAATGAGAAGTAATGACAAAGATTATTGTGCAAATTGAATAAGATTAAATATACAAATATCAAGTAAGCACCTAATAGTGCTTAGTAATGCTCCAAAGCACTTGCCTGTGGTTTCCCTTGAGGAACACTTTGTGCACAAATTGCACCACACAATTTGGCCTTTTCTTTCTTCTTTTGTTTGAGACAGCCTTTCACGATGCAGCCTCCATACAGACCAGACCCATTTGCCTCTGCCTCCTGCAAGCTGTGCTTTGGCTCTTGACATATGCCTGCCAGGTTGCTTCCCAGAGTCTTTATCTTTGTGATTGCGTTATCTTCTGGCTACATAGTAACATCTTCCACTTTAGGGACTTCATCCCCTTTGTCTTTTGTGCTGTCAGTTTGATGAATGGGTTGGGAGTCAGTGTAATGGTTATTTGATGGAAGATGACAAAGTATCATTGCTCAAATGTATGAATGTGAAATGTCTCTGTAGCAGGTCCATGTGAAACAGTGCTTCTCACCTTTCCTGATAGCAGGTCCATCTGAAACAGTGCTTCTCACCCTTCCTGATAGCAGGTCCATGTGAAACAGTGCTTCTCACCCTTCCTGATGCTGTGATGCTTTAGTACAGTTCTCCATGTTGTGGTGATCCCCAAACATAAAGTTATTTCACTGATACTTCATAACTGTAATTTTGCTACTGTTATGAATCATAATATAAATATCTGATATGTGAGATCTCTGATATTCAACCACAAATGGGTCAAGATCCACAGGTTGAGAATGACTGATGTAAAAGGATGTTTAGGGACCTTGAGTGAGTCCTTCAGCTGCTGGGAAAAGTGTAAATGGCAGAAGCGTAGCTTTGCAGTGAGTAGTGGGATATGCTAGCTTGCATTAAGGAAACTTCCCCTTTGGCACCAAAAATCAGGGCTTCAGCAAGTGCCAGGTAGCATGTGTTGCTGTCCTTAAACCTAGCATCATAAGTCAGGCACCATCCTTCTCAGTCCCATCACCTGATCTCTGCTAAGCGAGTGTTGATTAGATCCAACTGTTGAAAAATGCCAAATTCTAGCAGATGGTTAGGAAAATATCAACACGATGCCCAGAGCTGGTTTAATTCATCTTTCCGCTTCAGTAATCCCACACATTACTTACTTATTTGCTGTAATGAACATGCCATTCATCCGAAATGAGATTAACTGCTTAAACCTCAGCATTACAGGCAGAGAACACGAATGCCGCTTTGTGTTTTCATTGGAAGCTGCAGCAGTTAAATGACATCGCCTTGCCACGTCTTCCATTGTAATCAAGGCGGTTTCAGTCGGGATTAGCGCTCCGCAGCTGACTCTCCTGAAGGCACACCTGAAGCAGCCAATTTAGTCTCGGGTGCAGCCAGGAAGCACTAGCCACCCCAGAACAGAGCCCATTGACCCCAGCAACTCTCAAACTGTGATGCTCTAGTGCTGATGGGAGATTTGCTCACCATGCAGCTGAGGGGAAGACACGGGCATACATCTGGACAGTAGCACTGTGATGCCCCAGATGAAGCAGGGTCCAGAAAATCAACACAAGCCCCCATACCTGTTCTCTTCACCAATGTCAAGGTCCTTGTCTCCAGTGCAGCTCTCTGGACTGGTCCAGTCCCACTCTTCTTCCTTCTTTGAATTCTGATTCTAATCAGACGTCCCTCTCAGTTAATTTAAGATTGGTTATTTACCAATTTATGTGATTCTTAGGGTTCTACATGGACACACTTTCCTTTAGTTCAACTACAAGCTCTCAGAAATCATGGGCAAATAATGCATGGTCCTGTGTGCCTTGTCTGAGGAAATACCTCCGTGTGATCCATTATGACTGAGAGGGTCTGTAGTGGGAAAGCTGTTCTGGTCGCGTGGATGGCGTTACTGTCCCAGAGATGCTGTCTCTCCTAAGGAGCATGTTTCATCCTTGTGGCTCATAGTATTCAGGACCACACATCAGCAGATGTGTTCATGCACTTGTTGATTTATTTCAATAAAACTTTATTAAATACCTACTCTGTGGGGGAAGTCTGGATTGTCAGGACTAAACTGGGAAGCTCCTCATTGACCATTTTGGCAGAAATGAAGCAAAGTAGGACTGTAGAGATGGCTCAGAGGAGCTAGGTTCAGTTCCCAGCACCCACACAGTGGCTTATAACCATCTGTAACTTGAGTTCCAAGGACTTTGATACCCCTCTCTGGCCTTTGTGGGTTCCTGCACACACATCATGAACATGCTGGGCAACCACTTTTGCACATGAAATAAAAGCAGTAACATTTTGGGTTGGAGAGATGTCTGGAAGTTAAGAGCACTGGCTCTTCTTACAGAGGACCAGGGTTTGATTTCCAGCACCCACCTCGTATACAGAAATACACGTAAACAAAACATAACAAAATTAAAATCATAATGACAATAACTTGGGAGAAATGAAGCAAAGTTTAGAAACACCAAAGGAAGGTCTGCACTTTCTTACTCTGTCCTTTGAACCCAGCTGTGGAGAAGCAGCTTCAGTCGACTTGACTTCCTGGTGGGCTTTCCTCATTCATAGCTTCTCAGTCACACTGTACCCTGCTTTTCCAGCCAGGAGATTAAACTGTAGGATTTTGCTGTGGGAAACCAGTTTGTTCCGGTCTCCACAAGGCAGGTACCCTTGCCAGGATGGAGGGAGTCCAGGTGTGCACATCTAGCTAAGGTTGAGTTTGGGCTGGGACTCTTTCAGTGGGTGAGGAGGGAAGAGGGGGACACTGGCATCGCCATTTCTGCTTAGGGAGCTGAATGACTTGGCAAAACAAGGACACTTGCCTTGGGTGCCACACCTCGGCAAGACTGGCTTCAAATGGTAGGTTGTGTCTGCCTCCTGCAGGATAACTTGAGGCTAGCATTGGAAGAGATTCCTTCTGAGCTGGACCTCTTGAGAAACCCGAGTCACACTTTGGATAATTGTAAACTCAGCAGTGAGAATCACATGTCCTTGCTGCCTTCACTTGTCTGCTAGACTTAGAGAACATACTAGAATAATGTCCATATCATGTCAGGAAGAGAAAAATTGCACACACATTTTTCCAGTCCAATTTCTCATGTGTAGAAACGGTAACAGTGACAATGACGGTAAGTGGTGGGGCATCAGCAGAAAAGCCACACAAGGCCCAAGCTAGGCCTCTCTCGTTCATGGTGACATTGCTCACCCTTTCTCCCTACACCTCTCTAGCAAGCTATTCTGGCTCACTTGACTGACTCAGCTCAATTTTCTTCCTCTTAACAATTTCAAAAGCAAAACAACACCAGTGAAGGAAACCAAAGAACAAAATAAGAAAGTGCACTTGTTTTTCCAACACTCACCTAAACTTTTTACATTTTGTTTTGTTTTGGTTTTTGGTTTTCTTGGAAACAGGATCTCACTGTGTAGCCTTGGCTAGCCTGGAACTCAGAAGATAGACGAGGCTGGCCTTGAATTCAATAGAGATCCACCTGCCTCTGCCTCCTGAGTGCTGGGATTAGAGTGTGTACCACCATACCCAGGCCTTCTAAACACGTGATTTGTCCATAGTTCACTAATAAATATGCATTTATTAGACCCCATCTGTTCCTACTGAATTGACTGAACTTGGAGAAGTCTATTAAGCCCTTTTCTGAGAGGAAGAACATTGGCAACTTGCTGCTTGTGTTTTCTTTTTCATTCCCTTTCTTCTTACTTTTTTTTCTTGTTGTTCATACTTCTTTTGGTTACAAGTGGCAGAAACCCAACTCAGACTAGCTTGATTAAAAAGGAGCTGTATTGGGAAGTCTGAGAATTTATCCAGTTTCTAGGTTTTCAGACTGGGCCTCTTGTCTGCATTGCATCTGTTGTTTTCTACACAGCCCCACTTCTGAGTGAATGGGACTTACCCCACCTACAGGCACACACTCTCTCCATGCTATACCAACAATGGCCAAGCCTGGCCATGGTGGCACACTCCTTTAGTTCTCAGGAGGCAGAGGCAGGCCGATCTCTGAGTTCGAGGCCAGCCTGGTCTACAGAACAAGTTCCAGGACAGCCAGGGCTACACAGAGAAACCCTGTCTCGAAAAACTAAAGAAAGAAAGAAGGAAGGAAGGAAGGGAGGAAGGAAGGAAGGAGAGAGAGAGAAAGAGAGAGAGAAGACAAAGGAACAGAGGCTGTTGGTTTGCTTGCACATGTTCCAAACACCAACCCTGCTTCTGTCTCTAAATGGAAGCCCAGAAAAGGGCACCAGTTGGCCTACATTGGGGCATGTTCTCATTTCTGCATCAACTCCTGTGCTCAGGAGAATGAGGAACTGTTGATACTACTGTCATCCATGTACAAGCACACACACGTGTACACACACATGCACACACACGTGTACATACATACACACCGCTCTGTGATCAGAGGACAGAGAAGCACAACTGGCATAGGAACAAATTCCCACAAAAGGAAATTTTGAAAAAAATGAAATTGGCTGATTCTGATCTTTTTATTGTAAGTGTGTGTACACGTGCCATGGTTGTATGTGGCAATCAGAGGACAGCTTGCAGGAGATGGTTCTCTGCTTCCACCATGTGGGTTCTGGGGATTGAACTCAGACTTCCCGGCAGCAAGTTCCTCTACCTACTGAGCCTTCTTGTCAGCCCCAGGTTCCTACTCTAAATACCCGGTCACTATCCCTGCCACAGTCAGTGTTGACTTCTGTATCATGTAGAACAGTTTTCTGTACTCTGTGTGTCACTCTGTCACTATTGTGTCCCTCATTTGTGATCACCTAAGTCCAAGCCTGTCTGCTCCATGGTGCCACCTCGAGGTTTCTCCTTTTCCCAGTTTTTTTTTTAACACTTACCAGGCTAAGATTATCAGACTAAACCTCTGATCTTACTTGCTCATCTACTCAAAAATCTTAGTGATATTCCAGTCTCTCTCTCTCTCTCTCTCTCTCTCCCCTCTTTCTCTCTCTCTCTCTTTCAAGACAGGGTTTCTCTGTGGAGCCTGTCCTGAAACTCACTGTGTAGACCAGGCTGGCCTCGAGCTCACAGAAATCTGCCTGCCTCTGCCTCCTGAGTGCCAGGATTAAAGACATGCGCCACCACCACCTGGCCATATTCTAGTCTTAAGGGTTGTGAGGTGGCCACAGTGCAATAGAACGAACTTACCAGACAGCTGCCAGGGCTCCTAGCTGAAGCATGCCCTAGTAGTTAAAGGGGAATATCAGACCCTTGAGCTAGGCTGTTCCTCTCTCTCAAGGGGGAAGTGTGTTATGTCATTCCAGTTACGGCTGATGCTAATTCGAGTTAGCTGGGTTTGTGCCTTGGCCTGCTCTGTGTGTCCAGGCTGAGGCTGCAGTCCAAGGCAAGGTCTGCTGCCTGTACACTTGGATGCTGCACTCTGTGCAGAAGTGGGGCTGCCGGAGACATGATGCTTCTTCCCAGTTCTTTTTATTTGACGTGATACCACCCCTGAGAGCCTGGAAATCATCTTAAAACATCCCCTTCTTCTTGGAAGGTCATGGATTTAAAAACATGAAACAAAATTTTAAAAAAACAAAACCTTTCTTGCCTCTTTCCTAGTGGCTGTGTGGGGAAAGAAGGGGTGTGGCAGAGTGGGAGCTTCCTGTGGCAGAGTCTGCTGGTTGCTCCTGTAATTAACTCCCTGTATCTTCCCTGGTTGAAGTTCTAGCTGGACACATGGCATATAGAACAAGCACAGAACTTCCAGCTGCTCCTGCTCATAGGGCAACCTCTGAATCTGTATGCTGCACAGAAATGTAGATTGGTCGCTTCCAGGGAGCCTTGGTCAGGGACAACCAAAG
>LOJH01037019.1:0-15369 GCA_001685095.1 Ellobius talpinus | reverse complement strand
TGCTCTTCCCAGTTTTTACATACTCCCTCTCCCATCTTGATCCATATCATTTCTATCTCTGTTTAGAAAATAAACAGGCTTCCAGGAGATAAAATTATTAAAAATAAAACAAAAATAAACAAATAGGACTACGAAAAAAACCAAACAGAAGAAAAAGAGTCAAAGTAAAAGCACAAGAAAATCATATAGGCACAGAAACACATGTGGACTTGCACATATAGGAATGGCAGAGAAAGAAACCAAGGTGGAAGGCGTGCTATGGATGCAAAGGTCTTAGAAGGAAAAAAAAAGAGGAGAAAGAGAAGAGGGAAAAGAAAGAGAAGTAGGCTTTGACTAAATGGTATGAGATGAAGAACTTCCCAAGATTTTTCTGTTGAGTCATTTTTCTGTTGACCGTCTGCTGTTGGACAGACTGTAGGAGTAGGGTGTTTCCCCAGTGAGACTCCCTTGGAGAAAACTAAGTTTTCATTTTCAAGTGATTATCTATTGGAGACAGCTTCTAGGCTAGGGATAGGAGTTATGTCCACTCTTTTATCTCTTTCATATGGTGCAGACATAAGCAGTCCCTATGTATTTTGCATCAATCTCTGTGAGTTCTTAGGAGTTTATGCTCTAAAACTGATAAGGAAAAAAGATTAGATAAGTAAATCTTTACTAATTTCATGGAAAATTTGTAATTATATTTAACTGTACTTTAAAACATTTATTGTTATTTGAAAATTTCATACATGTGAACTACATGTGCATTCATCCACCCCCATAGATCCCCCTTCTAATCCTCCCATGTACCCCTCAACTTTCTTTCAACTTCATTTCTTATNATATATATATATATCATATGTTTATATGTTTTATTATATGTTTTATTATTTGTGTATCATATATTATATCATATATATACCATATCAAGTGTGTTTTGTTGTAAACATGTACATGCAATTTGATATGACCACTTGAGAATTGATAATATATCTTAGATTATATCCCTGGAAAAATGGCTTATTCTCCCTTTTCCACCAACCACTGAATACTCAATAGTTTTTTATCAAAGGATGAGGCCTTGTATGTTTTCCCCTTTCCAGTTCTCAGGTCTTATTTAGACAGGCATGTTGTTAAGATTTTTGAGTGAACCTTCCATGTCACATATAGGAATCATTATCTCACACAAGATGTCTTTTTTTTGCTGACTGTTCTAATCTTTTTGCCTCTCTCCCTGTATGTTCCATGAGCCATCAATATAGATGTTGTATGTAGGCAATTAATTAATTCAATGATCTCCATCAGCTAAAAACATAGTTAATATATTTATTAAAAAATGAGAGCTTAATTATCAATGGATATAAGAAAAGATATTGAGAACGTGTTTGAGAATTATACTAGTTTAGGAATGTAGCAATAGTAGGTTGTCCCCTACTGTCCATTACATGGCCATCCACTGGTACTTAGATAGGTTTAAAGTGTAAGACATGAAATCTCTCTTATTGAGAGGGAATAATGCCTAAGTAGATGGCTGTTAGCTACTCCTTAAATATGAATGCCACTATTGCATCATGAAAGATATATCAGATGCTTATTGTTTTGCATACCTGGTTATTAAAATATAAAGTTTGGACTCAGTGTGTGGTTTTTTTAGGGTAGACCACGAGTCAGTCACTATGATATCTTTATGGAGATATCACTTAATGACTACTTGGCTCATTTAGACATATTTCTTGGAAGCTGTTTCATGGTAAGCGATGTTATATGATCATACATAATATAAGGCTATTTAAATCCTAGATAATATAAGGCTATTTAAATCCATAAGCATAGTGACAGTGTTTCAAGACAAATCCATGTGTAGTTTAGCTAATAAAAGCAAAAAAGAAGCTTATATTAGTGTACATTGGCCTGTGTCCTATGGCTAAAAGACTTTGAAGTGTTTATTCCCGACTGCTCTTCTCCATGTTAAACATGCTAGGGGTTATGCATTAGTAATCTAATTCTTCTGCAAAATGATTTATAGCCCTGTTACCCAATTCATAATTCTAACCATTTATTACTGACCTTCCTCTGAGAGTACTAAAACATATTCTCTTGCTCCAAATTTTTAATATTCTTTCAAATTTCTTAAAAAATTAGTGTGAAACATTTTTAAATGTGACCTCCTACTTTGCCCTCATTTTTTTCTTTCTTTAATAAATCAATTTCCCAATTTCTTAAAATTTGTTTTGTTGTAGATTTCAAGTTAAAATTATTTGATTGCTCTTTTATAGGATCAATTTAGCTGCCAGTACATTAAGCAATTATTTAACAGCTATAAAAAATGAGTGTAAAAGTTTAAGGTGATAGTAATGCATTTAACTTATTCTTATAATAACTAATAACACATTCAGAGTTGAAGTTCATCAGTTCTATCACTACCACATATCATCCTTAAAGCTGTTACAAAATCACAGTATGTATGATACAGTTTTTTTTCTTCAGAAATTGTAAAACTTTTAAAACATCATTATTTACTTTTTCCTATACTTATATAAGAATTTCAAATGAAATAAAAAATACAATTACTGGCTCAATGTTTTCAATTCCTTTTTGTGATATATTTTTGTTAGTATAGAAAGTTAAGGCACAGAACTTGCTACAGTAAAGAAAATGGAATGGAAATTATTTGCTTTCTTATCATCTTAAAATTATTATGTCCTATGAGTCATCTCAAAGACAATATGAAAAACTCTAACTGTTATTTATGTGGAAATGTCATATAAAAATTATTTTTAAATGATTATTGCACACCTAATAAATATTTACCTCAATACTTAAGGAAATAGTATCAACTATTCATATACTATACTCATACTACCTTCTATGGGGTAATTATCTGTAGTATTATCTAATTAACAATTTAAAGATAGCCCACTGAATGATGTAGTGGTTCATAGTACACACAGCAAATGAGTGCTCATTAAATCCAAGACAGATCAAAGTGGTTTCAGTTCTGGGCAGTTACGTGAATATTGAATTAATTACTTCTTCAAATGAAATACCAAGGGATCTATAAAACACTTTAAAGGCCTTCACTTCCTCCACTATCCATTCAAAGCTTAGAAAATATTTCAAATACAGATATATATTAGAATGTTATAAGTTACACATTTTTGAAATGAATAGAATAAGTACTTGGAATTTGAGAAAACTTAATTATGGGTTATATGTCCCGTTTTAAGCTGTAGAAATAATATTTATTTTTCATAGGTCATTAAGTTTAAATATTTATTAAAGTATTAGTAAAGCCAAACATGCTTCTATGACTGATGTTGCTGTATGAAAGATACAGTTTTGGGGGTGGGGGTATGTGGAGTTCATAGGGCAACATTCTAGCATCAGCTATTTCTTTCTCGCAAGCTTGGTTCCATCATCAGTTTCAGGGCAAATGCCCTTACTCTGAATTTAGTGAGCCACCACTCTCTGACTCCTTTTTTTTCCTGCCCTGGGTCAAAAAATAAAGAAAGAAAGAAATTAAAGACTTCCTAGAATTCAAACTTATGGGACACTATGAAAGCAATGCTAAGAGGAAAGTTTATAGCACTAAATGCCCACATAAAGAAAATGTAATAGGCTCATATTAGGGACTTAACAGCACACCTGAAAGCTCTGGAACAAAATGAAGCAGACTCACCCAGTAGGATTAGAAGTTAGGAAATAATCAAATTGAGGGCTGAAATCAACAAAATAGAAACAAAGAAAACAATACAAAAAATAAATAAAACAAAGTGCTGTTTTTTTGAGGAAAAAAACAAGATTAACAAAGTCTTATGAAAGATATTTTAAGTGTTCCATATACTGCAAAATATAGCCCCAATTATAAATATGATGATCTGAAAGAAATAGATTGGGCAAAAATTTTAAAGTTTTGGTGTGGGAGGTCTTTCTATGTGTTGCTTTTATTGGTTAATGAATAAACAAACTTCTTTGGACCTATACCAAGGCAGAACTTAGGTAGGCAGGGAAAGCTAGACTGAATGCTGGGAGAAACAAGGGCGAAGTCAGAGATACAGCGAGAGACGCCGCCAGAGTCAGACATGCCGAAATTTTGTCAGTAAACCACAACCTCATAGTGGTACACAGATTACTGGAAATGGGTTAACCTAATATGTAAGAGTTAGCCAATAAGAAGTTAGAACTAATAAGCCAAGCAGTGATTTAATTATTACAGTTTCTGTGTGAATATTTCGGGGCTGAGCAGCCGGGAACAAACAAGCAGCTCCCTCCAACAAAGTTTGTTTGTGCAAAATGGTTTTCAAACACAGATAATCCTGACTCTGAATCCTGGTTCCACACCCGAGCCATCATGAGCTGACACTTGTGTTATTGATTTTAGTAATTTCTACATGTGTAAGATGGAATCTCAAATTAGTTTTGATTTGCATTTCCTTGATTGGTAAGGAAGCAGAACATTTCTATAAGAGCTTCTCAGCCATTTGATAGTCCTCTGTTGAGAATTCTGTTTAGTTCTGTACTTTTTTTTTTAACTGGATTGTTTTTTTGGTGTCTAGTTTCTTGAGTTCTTAATATCTATTTTGGATATTAACACTCTTTTGGATATGAAGCTGGGGAACATCTTTTTCCTTTCTATAGGCTGTCATTTTGTCCTATTGATGGTGTCTTTGCCTTATAGAAGCTTTTCAGTTTTGTGAGAAACCATTTGTAGATTTGTTTTTCCTTGCTGTCAGTGTGTTCTGTTGTGGGAATTGTCTGCCATGCCTTTTTGTTTAAGGCTATTCCTCACTTTCACTTCTATCAGGTTTGGTGTGTCTGTATTTCCAATGAGGTCTTTAATCCACATAAACTTGAGTTTTGTCAGGTTAATAGATATGTTATGCACATTTCTTTGAGAAATCTTTCATATTTTCATCTTCTTATGCCTTAACAACAAAAACATGTCATGTTATCTTGTTCGGTGAACTTTTGGACCATCATATACTGTGCTTGCTCCAAATCATAAGTTTGATGTATAAAAACTGGGAATGACAAAAAGAGAATTTATTATAAATTTATTCTCTTTAGATATGGCCATACTGGGTCTCTCAGAAATACAAACTAGTTATGGGTATGGTTCATTTCAGTACAGAAACATCAATATCCTGTATCAAAAATGTGAGCATGCTTCACAGAAAATAGTGTACATTTAACTGTAATAAGCCAAATCAATAAATGTTTAAACCTTAAAAAAAGGGAAGAAATAAAAATTTAGAAAATCTTCAAGGTTTAGGGATTTAGGGACATTATGATGATAAGGAAGAGAAGATTCAAACTAATGATGAAACTGTTGCTTCATAAATAATCACACATAACGGTCAAAGTGAATTTGACAGTGTGTTAATTTGGGGTATATATGTATGTAAATTTTTGTATGTTTGGAATTAATATGCATATGCTGCTTTAAAGACAAAGTTGTGCTCTTATCAGAATTCCTATTTTTTTAAAAAAGCAGGTATCAAGGGCATATAATTATAAGTGAGCATCTTTTGTTATACAAGACTGGAAAAATTCATAAGCAACTAAAAAACTTTATATTCTGTCTTTACGTCTTTACAGAAGAATATCATCACAGGTTTCAAAAGATCCCATATCCTAAAAAGAGTCCCAAGTAGTCAACTAACTTTAAATCTAAAGCCATTTGCATTGGATAGCATTTTCTTTTGAAAGAATATATATATATNAATGGCTAGCTCACTAATATTTTTTTCTTTTTCTTTTTAGCTCCTTTATATTCTATTAAATTACATATTATTAAATGCATAGAAAATTAACAAGAGTCATATTTTTCTCTGATTATTATCTTACTATTCTTAATTTAATTCCTTCTTGTATCTTTATGAAATGTGCCTTATGAAAGTTTCCAATTATTGAATGTAATTATTAGATATACTTCCAAGCCTAGAAAAGGCCAAAGTAATTCACACTAATACTTCAATGTATCTGAATAAGGGTAGATATTCCCAAGTATAATTTGTAAGGAATGAATGGCTTCAGATTAATATTTTCACCTTTAAAACTTTTTAGAAGATAATGAAAAGATGGTTAAGCTTTGCCAGATCCTTGTTTTACTCAGCTCATTATCCTTGTTTTACTCAGCTCATTATGAGGGGGAATGGAGCTAAAGAAAAGCAAAACTTTACACAATACCATGGTTATCATAGACAAAATACCATACATTAACTTGTCGTTTTAGGTAAACACTGCTTCCTGTGTTAATGGGGATTATTAATGAAGAAATGAAACAATTTACTTTGTGAGTCTGGAAAGTTGAATATTTTGCATTTTTTGTAGAAAGCTATCAAAGGTTTATATACAAACCTAGTTCATGATATTCTGTAAATTTCAAGGGTTAAAGTCAATTTTAATGACAGATATATGTTCTGAGTTGACATTAGGGAAGACTATATTTAAAGCTTAATCAGTTAAGACAGTTAAGTTGCTTTAATTATTAAAATCAAGTCTATGTCCTCTCATCTTTAAAATTGAATTATTCAATATAAAAATCTAATCACCATTAAATGAATATTTAAATCAAACAATATTGTAATGTCTTGAAGAAAATATGTAATGTGATATCAGCATTCAATTAATTCCAGTCTCTAGCCAGAGCAATAAGACAACTAAAAAAGAATAAGACGATTCCATTGCAAAGGAAGAAATCAAAGTATCACTATTTGCGGTGATAAGATAGCATATATAAGTGTCCCCAAAACTTCTACCAGAGAACCTCTACAACTGACAATTGTGGTAGGAAACAAGATTAACACAAAAACGTCAATAGCCCTTCTATATAAATGATAGACAGAGAAAGAAATCGAGAAAACATCACCATTTGCAATAGCTACAAATAATATAAAATACCACGGTTAAACTCTAACCAAGCATGTGAAAGACCCATATGACAGGAACTTCAAATCCTTGAAGAAAGAAATTGAAGAATATATCAGAAAATGGAATTATCACCCATGCTTATAGATCATAGGATTAACAGAGGAAAAACGGCAATCTTACTGAAAGTAATCTACAGGTTAAATGTAATTCCCATCAAAATCCCAACACACTTTTTACAGAGCTTGAAAGAACAATACATAAATTCATATTGAAAAAAACAAAAAACAGGAGAGCTAAAACAATCTTGTACAATAAAAGAACTGCTAGAGGTATGACCGTCCCTGACTTTAAGTTCTATTACAGAGCTATAGTAATGAAACCTACATGGTATTGGCATAAGAACAGACAGGTGGATAAATGTAACTGAATTGAAGACAAAGACATAAATCCACCTACCTATGGACACCCGATTATGACAAAAACCAAAATTATACAATGGAAAAAAGAAAACATCTTCAATATGTGGTGCTGATCTAACTATATGTCAGCATATATAAGAATTCAAAGAGAACAATATCTATTATCATGCACAAAACTCAGTTCCGAGTGGTTCAATTACCTCAACATAAATACAGATACACTGAACCTGATAAACAAGAAAGTAGAAAATAGACTTAAACTGACTTGAACTCATTGGCATGGGAGACAACTTTCATGAACAAAATACCCCTGGCACAGAAACTAAGATTGATAATTAATAAATAGATTAATAATTAATGGATAATTAATAGATAGATTGATAATAAATATACTGATGCCCTTTGAATCTGAAAATCTTCTGTAAGACAAAGGACGTTATCAATAGGACAAACGGCAGCCAATAGGATGGGAAAAGAATTTGGCAAATGCCACGTTTGAGAGACGGATAATTTTCAAAATATATAAACAACTCAAGAGCTAGTCATCAAAACCTAATGAAAATAATCCAATTAAAAACTTGAGTAGATCAAAACAGAATTCTGAACAAAGGAATCACAAATGGTTTAGAAACACTTAAAGAATTGTTCAACATCCAAGCCATCAGGTAAATGCAAATAAAAATAATTCTGAGATTCCCCCTCTTACTCCTCTTAGGAGGTCTAATTTCAAAATCACAAGTGACAGCTCATACTGAAGAGAATGTGGGGCAAGAGGAACACTCCTCAAATGCTGGTGGCTGTGCATTCCTGTAATGTCACTTTGGTTATATATAATTACCTCAGAAAATTGGAAATCAATTTACCTCAAGACACAACTATACCACTCTTGTGCTTATACCCAAAAGGATGCTCAGTATACCCAACAAGGACACTTGCTCAACTGTGTTCATAGCAGCGTTATTCATAACAGCCAGAACCTGGAACCAACCTAGATATCCCGAAACTGAAGAATAAACAAAGAAAAGGTCATATATTTACACAATGGAAAATTACGCAGCTGTTAAAAACAATGAAATCATAAAATTTTACGCAAATGCTTCAAATCAGTAAATATCATCCTGAGTGAGGTAGCCCAGACCCAGAAAGACATGGTATGAACTCACTTATAAGTGAATATTAGATATGAAGTGAAGGATAATGATGCTAAAACCCACAGACCCATGGAAGCTAGGTAAGAAAGAGGGCTCAAGGGGGAATACTTAGATTTTCCTGGGAAGAAGAAGTGGAATAGAATTTACAAGTGGATTGGGGGGCCAGTGGAGATGGAAACAGAAGAAATTAATTAGGAGAGTGGTGGGAGACTAATGAAAATGGGGGCATTTCTTGGTAAGGTGGAAACCTTGTGCGATTAAGGGTGCTCCTAGCTAAGACTCTTAGAAATACTGGTTATGTAGCCTGAACCTGCCATCTCCTGTAACCAGGCAAGACTTCCAAAGGTGGGATTAGGACACAAAAAACAGCTACATAACCTTCAACCTACAATTTGTCATGTCTACAAGATGTGTTGAGTTAAAGTTGGTACAGAAATTGTGGGAGTGGACAACCATGCCGAGATCCACAGCCAAACATTTGGCAAAGTTCAGTGAATTCTGCAAAAGAGGAATAGGAAGGATTATAGGAACCAGAGGGGTCAAGGACGTCCTTTGAAAACCCACAGAGTCAACTAACCTGGCATAATAAGGGCTCACAGAGAGTGAACTGACAACGAAGGAGCCTGCATGGAGCTGATCTTGGTCTTCTGCATATATGCGACAGTTATGTATCTAAGTTTCCTTGTGGGATTCCTAACAGTGGGAGCAGTGTTTGCCTCTGACTCTTTTGGTAGCTTTTGAGATTCTATTCTTCATGCTGGGTTGCCTTGTCCAGTCTTAATACAAGGGGAGATGCCTAGTCTTACTGCACCTTGATATGCCACGTTTGGTTGATAACTAAGAGATGCTTGCATTTCTCAATATAAATGGAGAAGGAGTGGATGGGGTAGCAGAAGAGTGGTGGTTATAAGGGACTTGGAAGAGAGAAGGGAGGGGAAATTGAGGTCAGAATGTAAAAAAAGGAAAAGAAAGAAAATTTGTATGTGTATATTTATATTTAAAATTATATTATTATAGATGATTTTAGATTAGAAAACAAACCTTGAGAATAAATGAAATTATGAATAAAATGCCCATCTTTCTTAACAGTGAAGGAGGAAAATCCAAATTAAGATAAGGATTTATTAACTCACCTCAGAAAGCCCATTACCAATAAGAGAAAATAAAATAAATGCTAGAAAAGATGTGAGAAAAGAGGAGACATCCTACAATACTGTTGAAATGTAAATCAGAATAGCATATGGAATTTAGAAGGGGCTTTCCCCAAATGAACTAGTTAAATAATTCTCAAAGGACATGGTAATCTTACTGATAGGTGTGAAATAACAGGGATTGTAACAAATATGTCAGATATCTAAGGCCTTTTCATTCATATTTTTCAAAACAACCAATGAATGTATAAACTATATACTCACAAGAGATTATTAATTATGCTTTTAGGAAGAATAAACCTATGAAATTTGCAGCAACATGCATGGAATTGGGGAATACTGCGCCCAGAAAGCAAGGTATATAAAGAAAGGCAAGTCTTGTATGGTCTCCTTTATGTGTAGAAACGAAGAAACTGATCTCAAAGAAACAGGGAACAGTATTATGAAATAGATCCTATTAAATTTGTGCGAGATAAAAGGACATAAAAATAATGGTTAATGTTAAGTGGTGAACACACTAGATACAATGAGTCTCTTCTAATTTCCATAACCTGGAAAGTTAACTATGGCTAAAAGTGAATATTTCAAAATATGTAATAGAGAGGATTTTATTGTTCCTAATACAAATAGATAGCAGCTGATATGCCAGACACACAAATAATGATATTGCTTAGTACTGATTTTATACATGTATTCTTTAAATATGCATAATTTTGTCTTAATTAAAAGACAAAAGGATAGCTATATGTAGGGGCATAAAGTTACAATCAAGAGGCTGAAACAAGCAGAGTAGGAGCTAAAAGCCAGCCTGAGTTACCTAGTGAGACAGTCTCCAATAAACAACTTAAGTAAGGAAATACATAAACCGTAGCATGATTAATAAAAACTCAAAGACAGAAATTGGCGTTCAAACTGAAGGTCAGAAAAGTAACACAGCCAACTACTGGCTCTTGCCTCTATCTCTGTATGAAATGGCGATCCTGCCTCCAGGGATCTCAGAATGACACTGTGTGGAAGAGCTGTCTCCTCCTGTCTTATATTTCTCTCTAGGGCTGGGATCAAATGTATGCACCACCCTCCTGACCCTCCAGTTTCTATGGCAAACTAGTGTGGCTACTGGGGTTAAAAGTGTGTGTCACCACTGCCTGGTCTGTATGATCAGAGGGGCTCTTTTACTGTCTGAATTTCAGGCGAGCTTCATTTATTAAAATACAAATGAAATATCACTACAATAAACTCTCTAAATATACATTTTGTATAAAAAATCAATACAAATGACTTCAAAATCAGAGAAAAATTACTCATTGATGTTCTTATTTGTACTCGAAGTTTATTCAGATCTTCAAAGTATAAAGTAAGAAAGTATATGTAACTTGTAAGGAACAAATACTTATCTACAAAATTCTGAAGAAACTGAGTCATTGTATTCTATTAAAATAGTTGCTTTAAACCATTAAAGAAGGGCAGTTCCCATGCATCTACAGGGATGACCCCAGCTAATACTCCTAGTAATAGTAGATAGGTAGCCTGAACTGTCTAACTCCTATAATTAGATTTATAGTTACCCCAATGTCATCCTAGAGTCTTTGTCCAGTCCTTGATGAAAACAGATGCAGAAATCCACAGCCAAGCACTGGCCCAAGCCCAGAAAATCCCCTTGAGGAGAGGGAGCAATGATTGTAGGAGGCAAGGGATTTAGGGCCACACAAGGTAACCCACAGAAGCAACTGGCCTGCTCATGGAAGCTCACAAACTATGAAACGATGCTTGGGAGCCTTCATGGGACCTACCTAGTCCTCTGTATAAGTGTGACAGTCTTGTGGGACTCCTCGGAGTGGGAACAGGCCTGTCCACAATGCTTTGGATGGCTTTGGGAAGCCTGTTCCTAGTGATGGAATTGCTTTACCTGGCCTTGATACAAGGGGAGGAGCCTAGTCCTACCTCAACTTGATATGCCTCCCTTTGTTGGCACCTATGAGGGCCTGCTCCTTTTTTAACAGAGTAGGAAGAGGAATGGACTGAGGAGAGGAAAAGAGAGAAGGCAGGGAGGAGAATGGGAGGAAGGGGAAAATAAGCTGCTATCTGGATGTTAATTAAGTTAAAAATTTTAATAATTAAAAAAATCTCCCTGCTTTTATGCATTTCAAACTAAGTAAACTTAAATGATAATTTATATGAAAGGTGATTCATCACTATATAATTTTAGTAGGCTATACTTTATGGTTTTCTTTATTTTGGTATGACTATAATCATATTCCTAGAAGTTTCTGCTACTTAAATCCAAAAATTCCTCCTTCTGACTGAATTTAGTATGATTGAGATCACAATATTTTTATGTTGCCCTTGTCTGTTGGAATATTTTAAAATACGCAATACAATATAATAGAGATGTGTTCTAATACTTGTAAAAATAAAAAGAGATCATTTTTTTCAAAATAAATAAATAAATAATAGCAATTAAGGAATGATACACATCTTTAATCCCAGCAATCAGGAGCAAAAGGTAGGTAAATATTTGTGAGTACAAAACCAGCAAGTCACAAAGAGTTTCATGCTAATCATGGCTAAATAGCTGTACCCTGTCCCCTACTTCAAATTTAAAATATAAATATTACATTTATATTGTCTATATACTTGAAACTTTATATATATAAACATATATATATATGTTGATATTATATATAGAGATTTTAAAAATAACATTCACTTGATATTCTAGGAATTGTATCATAAATAATCATGTTCTATTCACAAACATATTAAGTGTATAGTTTAAAAATAATTATAATTTACTTAGGTAAACAAATGATTTGTAAGTAACTCAAGTGAGAAGGTAAAGTGGAAAGGTGAGAGTGAAGCTTGCTGTACCAACTTTCCTCAAAGGTATGGTAAGTAAAGAAAGCTTTATGAAATGTTGCTCTGATTTATATTTGCACTTGTGAAATGGTTTCATGTATTTCCTCTAAAGGTAAGAAGTCGAGAGTAAAAAATAATAAATATATTTTGTGACTTTTTTCTACTTGTGATATTTATATTTTTAAATGTTCTATTTATAAGTGGGTGTCTAATCTTTTTCTTTTCCTTTCTTTCTTTTTCTTTTCTTTTTTGGTTTTTCAAGACAAGTCTTCTCTGTAGATTTTGAGCCTGTCCTAGAACTAGCTCTTTTAAGGTCAGGCTGGCCTTGAATTCACAAAGATCTACCTGATTCTGACTCCCGAGTTTTGGGAGTCAAGGTATGCACAACCATTGCCTGGCATAAGCAGGGATTGACAAGACGACCATACCCACCATACGTGGGTGCAAAGACTGTGTAGGAGAAATGCCTCCCATGGTTTGTGTTCTGAACAGTGATGTGTAGTTCTCAGACCCCTGGACCACACTTGGTCTGTCTCCCATAATCTCCTCACTCTGAATCACAAGCTGTGCCATAATGAATTATTCCCTTCTCTTAGAACTGTTATGAATGTGTAATCAGAGAATGTGACCAAACTCTTCTTTAAATTGCTGGTTCCCTTTCCTCCAAGCAGGTTACCTAGCTGTGCAGTTTCGTACTTTAAGTCCGCACAGAGTGTTTATCTTTATTGTTGATTGATGAACATTCCACTGGATTTCAAGAGAGCTTACAAAATTCATTAAGTCTTGATTTCAAAGAGAAAACTATTTTGGCCATTGTAGAGAAATAAAAATAAATTGATTTATTTAAAGTACTGTGTGCTTCAGCTGAGCTGTAAAAGTCCAGCTGTTGTCTCCATTACTCATTTCTGAACTTCTCATGATTTAGAGTTGTGGATGGAGATAATGAATCAGTTCACGGGAAAGTTTGATGCACCTGCATTACCATTCAGTTAACACAAACACAGATATTTACCCTTCACTTGTATTTATAGACGCTGTCAAACTTCTAGTCCTTTTCTTTCTCAGTTGACTATGTTTTACACTAAAGACCATCTAAATAGCAAGAGTAATGTGCTGTCACAGACTAAGAGGTAACCCCAAAATAACAAACAAATAAAACATAGTCTATTTGGTTATTGTGTTCAATGTTATTCATTTTTCAATGATTATAACTACATTATATACTGATATTGTTGTAGTTAAACTATTCTTTTTTTAATGGACAATATGAGATTAATTTTAATTGTATCAAGTTGTAATCCATTTTTTAAAAAAGTGACACAATATAATGTATAATATTTCAATAAAATATAGAGATCTAAACAGTATTTTATTCATAGTTATTATTCATCTTCTGAGCTTTATTTCATTTGTAGCATAATTAGACTCTAATATTTTGCCATAATCATTGCACTTAATATCTTTCCCCATATTAAATGACCAAGTCTCTGCCCTCAAACATTCTCACTTTGCATTTCTATGCAACTATATCAAAGTAATTTAGGTGATATAGTAAAAAATAATATTGAGTCTAAATTTTATGTATTTATAAATTTGTAATTTTTTATTCCAGGGTCTCATCCAATGATAAATGGCAGAGCTATCACCAATAACAGATAGACAACTGATGAGGGCATGTCTAAAAAAATCAAACAACCATAATCAATTAATTTTTTCTATCCTTTGCTTGCAAACTCCAATGAAATGCAAGGATGAACTCAGAAGTCATATTAGAAACACACAATCTAAATTTTCTCTCCTGTAGTACTTTTAAAACGCTCTGTTGGCTCTAATTTGAAGATGTAAAGGATGTAGGTTCCCAACCTGTGTGGCCGTAGATGAGAAAAGGGAAGCTGCTTCACTCTGGTTCTATTGCATCTCACCTGTGTCCACTCATGGTCTAAGTTGCTGGGATCCCTGAACCTTTCTGTCTGAAAGAAGCCTGATCCACAATTGTATTCTCAATGCTGGCCCATCGTTCAGAGTTGACTATGAAGAAGCAAGGTGGGCATGCCATGAAGAGGAAGTCAGTAAAGATGCATTCTGCTAAGGTTTCTGCTTCATTTCCTTTCTGAAGTTTCCAGATTTGAGATCCTCATTCCCTGTAAGCTGAAATAAGCCCTTCTACCCTTAATTGGTTTTCGTTCATACTTAATACAAGAAGAGGAAGCAAACTAGGAAGCCATCAGTTTCAACACTTCTTCTATGTGATCTGATAGAGACGGTAAAATTCTGAGTTAATATAATTCGTAAATGTACTGTCTCATTCTGTACATGAAGAGATTTCTTATATCAGAGATTTCCAATTGGTTTTACAATCTTAGGATTTAGAAATCAATCCTAAAATAAACAGGTAAGCAAATAAAAAAATCAAATAATAAAATGATCCTTAGCTTATTATTACAATAGAACTGCCAGTAATATTGAATTCAAAAGCATTCATTATTATTTATATTCATAATAACATATTTTTGAAAGTCATAATTTTATAGGAAGTTATTAAATATATCATTTTCATGTCACTTCCACCTATTGATGAGTCTTTTAATTTTGTTCTATTATTCATTAAAAACCCCAAACTCACTAATTTAGAAATTTACTTAAATTTTTTTAAGCCAGGAGTTAAGAACCCTGTCAGTAACTCATTATCAAGGACATTTATTTAAAATGAACAAAGATTCTTCAGCATGACTCATAGGATTGCACCCAAAATGTATTGTATTAAATTAGTATTGGAGCTCTCCCCATCCCACCCTTCTCCCTGGCGGTAAGGGGAGATGGGGAGAGAGAAGGGAGAAGGGGAGGATGGGGAGGGCTTGGGGGATTGGGGCGGTTGGGATGAAGGAGGGGTGGATATGGGAACAGGGAAGTATATATCTTAATTAAGGGAGCCATTTTAGG
>LOJH01037018.1:0-15369 GCA_001685095.1 Ellobius talpinus | reverse complement strand
TAAATGAATACAATTTGTGTGTTGTTATTTCGGGGTATAAGCTAGCAGTGCGGGTGCCGGGCAGGATGAAAAACAGGCCTGCCGCTCCTATCACTACAAGAACCCTTTCCTTTCTACATGCAGGGGTGAGGCCAAGGTCTCCCTCCTCCTCCTTTGTCTTCTCTTGGATTTGTTTTTTATGCCACTGAATGCCTTCTATTCAGGATTCAATGCACAATGGAACTTTACCATCAGCAAAGGGACTTGAGCTTGTAGATAGTTTCCCATTCCCTAAACTCATGAGCCACATCTTCATCCTCTCTCTTCATATATGTATATATTTGTATATAATAATGTATTCACTATACTTTATAGCTTTATATTTCATCCTATATATCACAATCCTATATATATATATCCTGTGTTATGTTTAATTACATGTAATATCATATAACCATATGTGTTCTCATACATATCCTCTATACCTGTGCTGAATCTTAACTCATGCACCATTTCACTTGATCCGCAGGGGGCATCATGTGTGTGAAGGGCCCACCCACACAAGGAAATAAGTCCATGGAAATCAGTCCCCATGTGAAGCATCTGTCTAAGCACATTGTCTTGAACAAGAAGAGCCTCCACCCAAAAGGAGGGTAAACTGCTCACTTTCTAGGTTGCTAGGAGAAGACACCCGGGGATGCACAACTCAGAAAAGCTGAAATCTGGAATCAAGACTGGGGAGCCCATCCCTGCTAGGATCATGCAGATGGGAAAGCTCAAAATGCTGTTCCCCTCACTGTGTGAGTCGGGGTGGGCAGCTCACAATGGCTAAGCAATCCAGGAATGCCCATCCACACGAACACAGGTTCAGGAATCCATCATTTGAGCTTAAATGAAGTCCATTGCTTTGACAAGAATGTGTCAAAGCACCATGGTATCAGACATAGGTCAGAGCACCTGGATGCTTTCAGTGACAGTCAGAGAGAATGAGCAGTTTGCTGTCTGGAAGATGCAGCTCACAAAGGAGAAATGCAGAGTGAGAGTGTGTGTGTGTGTGTGTGTGTGTGTGTGTGAATGAGAAGGGGTAGGGTGACTTCCCCGCCTCCTTTCTGCTCCTACTATTTCCAACCACAGGTAAATCATCCACAAGAGTCTCCAGTGTGAGAGATAACACTGGGTGTGCCGGGCAGGGTGGTATCGCTTTTTTGTTTGTGCTTGCTTTTAAGTGAGCTGCAGGGTTCTGAGGGACAGCTGCTCAAAGGAAACTGACAGTTTGTGAGGAAGGCCAGTTCCCAGCAGCTCTCTGTAGAACTGATAACATCAACCCATGCCAGCAGGAGGGGGGAAGGTTGGGGAGGGGTTGGGGGGAAGATAGAGAACGCCAACTGACAAGGAGGCTGATGCAGAAACCTCCCAAGAAAGACAAAGAGAGATGAGACCTGAGAATTGCTGTGTGCAGATACCACAGATCCATTTAATCAATGCTCACGCCAGGTCTGAGGTCTGTATGTTTTCATGCCTGCTCTCCTCCATCTGCTCAGGCCTTTCCTCATACAACTTGCTGCTTCCCCAGTCCCAACGTGACCTTACACACTGCAAGGTTATCATCCTTACCCATCACTAAGACATGATCAGATCTACTTCGATACAAAACCCAAACAATGGTTTCCAATTCCTCCAACAATGAAGCCCAAGTACCAAGGCTGGTTACCCTCTGAGACCTTCTCTGAGGTGGCCAACCTGCGCTAACCCTGCCTTGTAATCCACTGCTGGTCCTCACAGCACAAATGCAGCTTCACAAAGCTGTTTAATGTTTAATGAACAGACCTGTGCAGGAGTCTCTCCCTGCACGGTATCTTTTCCAGCATTTTTATCTGGCCATCATTGCCCTAAGTTCAAATGACTATCATTGAGGTTTTCCTCAGTCTAGTCCAGAAGGTACCATTCCAGTCTTGGTAGATTCTTGTTACCCTACAAGGGAAGGTGGCTGTTGGCAAATCTTTACAGCTTGAGAAAGGCATACGCTCCACCTCATTAACTTCTGCTCCAACATGAGGTTCTCATTTGAGCCACTATTTGCCCTCCCTTTCGCAGGGGCTAGTGTGGTGGCTTATATACTGTAAGGAGTTAAAAACGTTAAAAATACCTCTTTACTCTCTCAAATGATTCCATTTTCTTCTTTAAGTCTGATACCAACTTCAAACCATATAATGCACCAACTTGAAGGCACACTTAAAGAAGAAAGTGCCACTCCTTATTTTATGGAACAATAACACTACTACTAGAGTTTTTTCCCAGTCACAAAACATTTATATTTTGTGTTCTTTTAGACATACGCGTCATTATTTGTCATGTCATATTAATTATGAAACTTCAAAAGACAATATAATAAGGGTTCTGAAAACCATCTCATTCTGAATTATTTTGTGTAAAACAATTTTGTGTTACTTGTTGGTATATATTATCCACATAGAGCATCATCATCTGAGCCATCAAGACCTTCATACAGTTGCTTGCTTTTTACCCCATTTGCTCAGTAAGGCAGTATTTTATAATGGCAGATTGTATTATGTTTCATATTTGTTTGTTTGTGTTTTTGTTATCACATGATTAGTTGCTTTGCTGTGAAATTTTCATTTATGTATTTGGTCCTTTGCATCCCCATTACTGTGTCCCCTGACTCCTGCTCATTCCTTTCCTCTTCCCAAGGAGTCCCCTTCTGCTTCCTGTCCTACTGCTACTGCTCTCTCCCCCTCCCTCCCTCTCCCTCTCCCTCCTCCTCCTCCTCTTTTTGGTGATCCAGGGGGTTTAATCAGATTATTCATTGGAGCACAGGTGCAGAATTATTTACATATGCACAGACAGCTTGTTCATCACCATGTCACTGAAGAAATGTTTCTCTTCCCCCAAAGATACTTGAACTCGCCAAAGATGTGAACAAAAAGCCTTCAGGGACTGGAGGCTTGGCTCAGCAGGTAAGAGGGCTTGTTGTCCTTCCCAGCACCCACACCAGGTGGCTCACAAACTGCCTGTCACTCAAACTTTTTTGGATCTGACACTCACTCTGGCCTCCAGGGCAACTACAAACACATGGCAATGCATACACGCACAGACACATAGACATAGGTACACACGCATGCATGCACACACACTTATTATTTTTACAAAACTCCAAAAATTAAAAAAAAATCCTTTCAGACAACTTGGATCGGTGTTTGTTCCTCAGTTAGTTCCTACATGGTTGTCAACTGAAATGTCAGTTTGCACTGTCACACAAAACTACCGCAGCACTAGTACCAATCCAGCAGCAACTGCCCATGGACCACATTATGACATAATAAATATAAACCCTTAATTAGAAAGCAGCAGGCAAAAGACTAGATTGTCATGTGCACAAACACTTGTCCTTTTGTCTTCAAATCTCTAGGAAAGACAGAAAAAGAAAATCTCAAACAACAACAACAATACTGTAATTCAAGGTAGAGAACTATCATCTAAACAGAAATTCTTGAAATACATATTTCTATCATCAGACAGAGACTGTCACACAAGAGGGGCAAAGATTATAATTAAACTCACATTTCAAGAAAATACGCAGAAGGAGGCAGATGTGGTAAAACACACACATACTTTTTCAGCTGCATGCACTTGGGAAGCTGAGGCAGGAGGACCGGAAGTTCTAAGCCAGTCTGGGTTATATAGAAGGACCCACCCACTAAATGAACAAATAAATAATTTAAATGAAGCTAGAACTCATTCAAAGGCATGTTTAAGAAATAAAATTACTGCACATAAGGAAAGAGTTAGAACAGTAACTTTAAATAGGTAAGAGGGCAAAGTCAGCTTTTCCTAAACATTAACAGCAAGAACCAGCAGGGCGGAGATGCAATTAGAAGACTCCTTAGGAGAAAATTAACAGACAGAGGTTGATTCATGAAATTCCTCTAGAGTACAGTACAAAGGGGTAAGAAGAGTCAATGAAGAAGGAAACATCTAGAAGATTCTGCACCATCAAGAGGGCGCGTAAGTGCATGGTAGAAGAAAATCAAAGCAAGTTCTGTCTTCAGAAATGCAAATTTATGGAGGTGTCAGAAGGGATGGAATAATGCCAATAAGCATTCCAATCACCCCACAATGGTGAGATTATATATAATTATATATATATATATATAATAAGAGAGAGAATGAATAAATCAGATTGCTCCATCATTGTTGAGAGCTAGTGTTGCAGCAAGATTGTCATTGGTGGCCCAGGTTGCTGAGAGAGAATGACAATTTAGGTCTAACATTTCAAGAAATATAAATAAGTACTTGGGAATTTATTTTCAGGCAAGAAGTGAAATTTACTCCTATTTGCAGATGGTGTAATATTATACATAAGACCCTAAAGATCCACCAGAAAACTCTAGAACAGATAAACACCTTCAGAACAGTAAGACAAAGTCAACATATGGAAAATAATGAACATGCTGAGGTAGAAACTGGGAAGGCAATCCCATTTACTTTAGCTCCCAACATAGAATAATTAGAAGACAAGGTACTCAAGGCTGTGAAAGATCTCTATAATAAAATTTCTAAAGAAATAAAAGAAACTGAAAGGGACACAAAAAGCTCCCATACTCTTGGATGGGAAGAATTAATAGAGTAAAATTACCACATTATCAAAGTTAAATCTACAGATTCAATGCAGTTCCTTCAAAATTCTAATGACATTTTCAAAGAAATAGGAAAGGTAATCTTAATATTCATACAGAAGCACAAAAAACACCAATTAGCTAAAGCAATCTTCAGCAAAATGGCTGTTGCTGGAGCTACCACCATCACACATGACTTCAAGTTACAGTACAGAGTAGCAAAGCCAAGAGAAAAAGAGACGAGTAGATCAACGAAAGAAAGAACATGCGGGCTCCAGAGAAAAACCTACACAGCCACTGCAGGACAAATACGTGGGAGAAAAGAGAGTCCCTTCAACAGGTGGGACTGGGAGAACTGGGTATCCACATGTAAGTAAGGGAAACAGATCCCTATGTCTCACTGCACAAAATCCAGCCCAGTCAAGATAAATATTCACGTGAGACCTGGAACTCTTAAATGGTTAGCGGGGAATGGGAAAGACTTCGAGATGGAGGAATAGGTGAGGAGTCTCTGGAAAAGCCTCCATTAGCGCAGGGAATAAAACTGAAGACTGCCAAATGGGACTGCATCAAACTAAAAAGGTTCTGCAAGGCCAAAGAAATATTCAAGTGAAAAGACAGCCCACAAAAGAGAAAAGTTTGTTAGCTCTACAGCTGACTTGAGATTTATACCTAGGATATATACCCCCCCACACCTCATTGCCAGAACAAACAACCCTATCAGTACCACACATGACCTCATGAAGTGAACATTCTCAAGAGATGAAATACACAGGCAGTGTGAAAAGAACCATGTGCAAAAAATAAGCCTAAAGCTCTAACCATCAGGGAAATTCATATTACATACATTTGTATTCCACCTTACACGAGTCAGAATAACTACCATTGAGATGACAGGTAAGAAAAAGTTCTGGGGAGGGTGTGAGAAAAGGGAACTCTTAACTAAAGGGGTGTAAATTGCTTCACTGAGTCTGATGAGTATGGAGATTCATTTAAAAACAAAAGCAAAAACAAAAGAAAACAACCCAAAACTAAGAGAGAGAGAGAGGGGAGACGGAGAGAGAATGCTCACTGCTGCCTACTGAATAGCTGAGAGTTCTGACAATCCCAGGAGTTGTAAACATCCACACATTTAAAATTTATTTATGTTTAAAAAATACTGAAATTGAAAATAGAAAGAAGTTCTTTAAATGATAAAATTTCTGAACCAAAGAAATGCTAGAAATCCTGACTTTAAGACGGTGTTCAAGCCCTTCCCTTCTGAGTAGAAAAACAAAGATGTTTAATTTTACCCCGTTAGGTCACATGATTGCACAGCCAATGCTGACTCTGAGCAGAGGGCACGAACCCCTGTGAGCACCCTTGAAACAAGGCTGCTCCCCAGAGAGATGTTGTAAGAAGAAAATTCACACCAATCTCAAAGACTTCACAGTAGAAAATAATATAAAATGTCTCAATTATTTTGTTCGCAGGCTAAAATAGTGGTGAAGAATCTGTTGTGTAAGCAATATGTACTTCCAAATTCAATTTATCTTGATGCTGTTAAAGTTTTTATTTTTTTTGTGTGTGTATGTATATGCACACATGCACACACATGTGTACATACCTGCACAGGTCACAATTCTTCTGAAGAGGTCAGAGGAAGAGTTAGGGGATCAACTCTCTCTTTCCACTGTATGCTCTGGTGATCAAACTTGGGTCTTTAGGCTTAGTGGCAGATACTGTACCTACTGAGCCATCTCCTGCACCCTCGTATGGATGTGTTGATTAGAACATATAAATTCAAATGTGTGTCTGAGTGGACATAGAGCCGGGAGAGCAAGTGCTTGGCATGAAAGGCACTGGATTCAATCCCAGCACTAAAACACTAACAATGACAATAATAGATAATAATAAATAACTAATAAATAACTGATGTGCACATGTTTCCGTTGAGCAGGGCACATGTGTATGCAGTGAATTCAATGGAATGCACTTTGGAGGTGAGGAATCACAAAACATAATTTTTCAGCTGACTGTGATTATCTGCCTAAAGAAATCTAAGAAAATCCTAAGATAAATCATCAAAGTTATTAAAAAGTTGCCCAATTTTGATAACTCACAGGTCAAAACTAACGTTCCTACAGAGCACTAAGAGGTAATTTGAAATGTTAACCTTACAATGGTTCATTTACAATATGCCAAATGAGAAACGTTGCCTACGAAATCCTCTAACCGAACATGGTTATTGAACTGTACACATTAAAGGCTAATTTCCAAGAACTTATCAAGAAAGATTTCAACAACTTTATCTGGCAAGATGAAAACTTTCCAGGGGGAAAGAAAGGCCGTTAGCAGGGGAGGGTATGCAGATGGCATGGAAGTATGTGGAAAGTGCTGACACTTACCTGGGATTAGACCAGCGAAAGCCTGAGTCACAGAGATACACATGTTTACCTCCAACGGACTGCAAAATTAAAAACAAACAAGCAAAAATCTGTTGTGTGTGAATGGAAGTATGGAGGACACTGCATGAATCCTATAGATAGGATGCCGTTCACTAATATTCTTTTGTTATTAATTCATGATAAGGCCTGGCAAAATCACTGGGATGGGGAAAGGGACTTTCCTGGTCTATAAAACATGTATCCCATTTTGAAAGGGCACACCTTTAGTTTCCACCAAAAAGGAAAAAGAGATCCCTACTTTTAGACATTCAAGTATTACAACATATCAACCAAATAAGGGACTGAGAGAAATCGCAAGAATACACTATTCAGCAAATACACAAATTAAAATCCACACAGACAGCATAAAGCACACATACTAACAGGTGTTGAGCTTTTTGAACTACCACATATCTATATTTTGAAACTATTAGACCTGAGCCTTGTTTAAGAATCCAAAGACAATTAAATGCCAGGCAGATTAACTATCTTTTAGGAGCATGACATACATGGAATTCATTAACACAACAACTACAATGGCCTCACCAGACTGAGCCTACAGGGCTCAGCCATGGGTGAGGGATGAGCCCATGGGACCACTCCCCACCCCACCCCAGGGAGCCAATGGCAGTTGAGGGCTTCTGGGAGAGAGGAGGATATTGTAGCCACTAGTAAGTTACTCACACTCCAGTGGATAACCTCACACCCAAGACCACGTGAGTAGCTCCAGTGGTACCCAATGTGCCACAAAACAGAAACAAAACTAAAACAAAAAAGAAATGAAAGTGAAACAAAGGGCAGCTGTGACTGTTGTAGGGGTAGAGAGCACAGAGGGGTGAGTGTGGTCAGAATGACCAGGCTAGCCTCAAACTCAAAGAGCTCTGCCTCCTGAGTGCTGGGATTGAAGGTGTGTGCCACCACCGCCCGGCCAGAATGTTTTATATACACGTGTGAAGTTGTCACAGAAAGAAAGAGTAAGTTATCAAATTAAGAAATAAAAATCAAGAATTCACACAAGTGGAGCATGAAAAAGTGCCAGGCAAAACACAAAGCTTCAGAGATCTCAGGGTGAGTTACAAATGCAGAGATGTGACATGGTGACACAGTTTAGGACAAACTGATGGACAGCCACTCTTGGAGTAGAGATGCTCAAACTGTTTGGATTAAGCACTCAAGAGTAAGATTGTTGACATGAATCGTGGAAAAAGATAAAAGCCTCTACCAGTGCACGGAACTTAACTGCTGAGGGGGCTGTACTGGTGTTGCTCTAAAGTCCTCAATGGTTGATTTCCTCAGCACTCGTAATAGGGATGGAAAATACTTTGCCTTAAAAATAATGCTAAACTCTAAAGTATTTAGTTTTAAGAAGCTAGAGAAATGGCTCAGTGGGTAAAAACACTTGCTATGAATGCAAGAGGACCTGAGTTTAAATCCCCAATACTGATTTAAATGCCAGGCATGGCTGTGTATGCTTGTAACCCCAGCACTGGAAGACTGAGACAGGTAGATTCCAGGAAGTCATTGGCCAGGCAACCTGGAAGAATGGTGAGAGACCTTGCCTCAAAGAACAGGGTAGAGAGTGATAGCAGACTCTTGAGTCCATACCCACCCCCACTCTGGCCAACCCCTCTACAACACACATACATACATACATACATACATGCATACATTCACACATGTATATCCCACATCCCCAAAAGCATTAGTTTCACATGAAAACTACAAGAGATATATGAAGAAAATATTTGGATCAACAGAAGAAAAAAAACACAATCATCAAATGAAAATCCCTGATGTCATATTGATGCAAACTTCAAAAACTCATATACTGCTTCAAAGAATTCCAATTAGAAAGTGGTGAAGGAAAGAATTCACAGCCTTCTCTAGAAAAGTGTCTAAGGTTCAGATGGAATAATGACAAAGATCTAGCTAAACTCTGGCAGAAGTAAAGGAGGAAGGGATTGGGCTTGTGGTGTGCTAGTGAAATATAATTAAAATGTCTCCATCCCTGGAAAGAAATGGATTCAAGATCAGCTGAAACATCAGGCTGGAGGGACAGTCCTGGGGTCAAGAGCTTCGGCTGCTCTGGGGAGGACTTGAGTTCTGAGCACCCTCAATGACTGCCAAACCACATACATCATCAACTGCAGCTCCAGGGAATCAGAGCTCTTCTGGCCTCCATGGGCACCTGCACTCCTGTGCACACACGCAATTAAAATGAAATTAAGTCTTACTGCAGAAAAGCAGTATAGCAATGTACTCTATGTCAGAGAATGTGCTTTAGTTGATAATGGACATTATAGCTTTAAAGAAATGAACAACTAACGTAGCTGCTATTTAAAAATCTTTAAAAATTATGGGTCAAAAATTCAAAACAAATATAAAAATTCAATAAATTAAGATCTTGCAGATAAAACCTAAATGTAGTAAGAATTTTGTAATAATACCTTAACTTGCCTTGAAAGGAAGCGAACAAGAGGAAGAATGGGGGAAGGGAAAGATGAAGAGTTTCCACATTTAAAATAAATCTGGTGACAACAGTTAATATAAACTATGAAAACTGATGCATTAAAATTAGGGACTGCACACAGGATTAATTTCTGAAAGAGACAAAGCGGTATAAGCAGAGAAAAAATTTAGACAACTCTAGAAGAGCAAAATGTAATTGTCAAGGATTATGGTTTTAAAAATTCAATTTTCCCAGCCTTATACATATTTCATCTGACTTATCCGGATTTTGTATTTTCATGGTACTTTTTAAAACCTAAGCATTTTAAAGAATTTTTAAAAATGAGATTTCCATCTCAGAAGGCTTTAACTTTGTAATTTTTACACATCAAGGTTATTGTGACAGAAATTTTACATGCTGATTTCCCATGAATGATTTACTGGGAATACAATCCTAAATGCAGAGATAATATGGGAAAGATGATTCTAGAAGAAGATAGCTCTTCTCTGTCAGGCCTCAAGATGTTTTCAGCTTAGTTTTGCTTTTGCAGTCAGACCATCTGTGGAGCATTGAGTCCCCTACAGGACCTACTATACAAACTCACGTAGACTTAGCATTATTTACACATCTCTGGTGTCCTTCTGTCTATGTGTTGCTTAGTGTCTATGTGTTGGTTGATGAATAAAGAAACTGCCTTGGCCTGTTGATAGGGTAGGCAGGAAAAACTGGACTGAATGCTGGGAGAAGGGAGGTGGAGAGGGACGCCATGGAGCCACCGCTAGAGTCAGACATGCCAAAACTTTGCTGGTAAGCCACTGCCGTGTGGCAATATACAGATTAATAGAAATTGGTTAAATTAATATAAGAATTAGCCAATAAGAAGCTAGAGATAATGGGTCATGCAGTGATTTAATTAATACAGTTTCTGTGTGATTATTTCAGGTCTAAGCTAGCTGGGCGGCCGGGATCCAACAAGCAACACTTCTTACTACATATCTCCAATAGCTTACTATTACTCCATAGGACTATTTGTCCTATGAACATGCCTGGAGGTGGACATGTCAGTGCCTCCGTTTCTTAGAAGTTAACAAGCTGGTACAATTTTTATAAAGTTTAATTGTGTGGTATGAGTAAGAAAGAGTTGCAAATCCCTGTAGATGGTAAGGCATGGAAAATGGTAGTTCCCTTTTATGTGTAGTGTGTGTGTATGTGTTGTGCATACCTGCACACATGTATGTGTATACATGCACAAGCATACTACAGCATGTGTAGAAAGGTCAGAGGACAACTGATATTCTCCTTTTACCATGGGGGCTCCACGGACCAAACTTAGGTCAGTTTCCATGTATGGCAGCAAATGCCTTTATCTGCTGAGCCATCTTATAAACCCTGAGCATTTTTGGATAAGACATCCCTGAAAGATTGAAAGATACCCAAAGAGCCTAGCTTCCTACTCAAATAGATAGAGATGTTACCATCAGAATGGAGAAGAACAGGAATCGGGAAGGTTTGTGTTCTTATTATTTATGTACACTGTTCAGCAAATCCAACAATGGGTCTTCCATAGCCAGAGGCCAAGAGCTCCTTCTCAACTTAGGCCATTTGTTTTATAACAACTCAATAGGATTGTCCGTTTGAACAACAACACAAAATAGCTGGTTCTTTGAACTACATAAGGCTGGACCATATAGGGCAAAAGGACACCATATGTTGACAACCAAAGCCTGCACATCTCTTGGAAATTCCTTTCCAGGTTTATTTACCAAAGGCCTCTTGTTGGTCACGTCCAGTGATGATAGTGTATGAGAAAGAAAGATTCTTGTGTCTTTGTCATCAACTGGTTGCTCACTCTCTCTCTCTCTCTCTCTTTCTCTCTCTCCCAATTTTCCTATCAATAAAAGTCACGTAGAGTTAATCATGGATTGCTTGATATATTTCTCAGCTCCCTTGACTGTAAAAAAGAAAGGACTGTTTTCACCCCTCTTTCCTCCTTTAGCTCAGCTAAGCATCACTTTCCCTGTGGGCCTTATCCCCTTACTTGAAGGAATTTTTAGATGGTAGGATCCTGAATATCTAGGATTAACTTCTATTTATCAATTTGACCTTTATGCTTTGATGCTGAGAAGGAAGTAGCAAGAGCTTGGTGTGTTTGATGGGGAGGATGAATGGGGAGAGCTGCAGGGGTCATCTCCAGGCATCTTCCAGAGCTTTCATCACAGTGGAGTCAGTAGAGTGGGTCAGGTCTGCCTCTGATCCTCACCTGCTTCAGGTCTCCTTTTATAAGTGCAAAGGTGTCACCATAATAGATACCTTCATCTTCCAGCTCCTCTCTCTCTGTCACAGCAGTCCTCTTTCCTAAACTTTTCTGTTTTAAGTTATGCTTGTCCATAACCAAGTTTGCTAGAAGTAGACCCTCAGAGTTAGAGAATTATATATTAAAATGTAAAAATCCAAATAACAGTTTAGAAATGTCACATTTGGAAAAAACATTTCTGAAAGTAATATCACTGGTTACAAACCTTGATTTGCCCATCGCCACAGACAGCATTTGAGCCCTCAAATTAGTCTCTGTTGGCCACGGGTCAGATGACTAATGTAATGGCCCATGGGACTTACCAGTGGGACAACGCACTTTATAGTAGTGCCGGGCTTAATGCAAAAAGACATGTATAATCTCTTCCAAAGCAATCACCCTTACCTTCCCCAGATTCTCACACGTTTCATGACCATGCTGTTTGTCACTCTATATGTGTCAGTCCAAAGGGAAAACTAACACTTTCCCCAGTTCCTAATGAAGCTAAGAACAAATGCAAAACTTAATATTCAGAAACTCATTCAATACAGAGACTCTGTTCTTCCTCCAAGTGAGATTCCCACAGCACTTCACTCCTGGTAAACGTTTGGCTGACTTAGACAAAGTGAGGGTAATTGGCTATTCTCATTCTTCCACAGCTGCCAAGATGTAAGCACCCCACTCGTGTTATCTCTGAAACCATTCGCAGCCCACGGGGCCACTCTTTTTCATGATTGCCATTGTGTGTGTCTGGGTGGAGGGAGGGAGCATGTTTGAGTTTGATGTATGGAGGAGGCACATGGGCCATGGAGTGCAAGCATGCCCTAGTCGGAGGATAGCCTCAGGTAGCAGGCCTCACCCTGCAGCTGATCTCACACAGTGTCTGTGGCTGTCGGCTGTGTGCATCGGGCTGTGTGGCCCGTGAGCTCCCAGAGATCCTCCCATCTCACTGTAGGAGCTCTGGGGTTAAAATTGTGCCACAGGACTCTAGGTTCTAAGTAGTCAAAGTCAGGTCTGCAGGCTTGCAGAACAAGCAGTCAATTTACCTATTAAGCTGCCTGCCCCACCATGATGCTATGGCCCACACAGAATATATGTGTGTGTGTGTGTGTGTGTGTGTTGTTCCTTTGAAGAGATGCACGTGTGTGTGTGTGTGTGTGCGTGTGAAAGCCAGAGGCCAACTTCAGGTACCATTCCTTGGTGTCTTCCACCTTGGTTTTCGAGGTAGGGTCAATCATTGGGACCTGAGGGTAGTGGACTAGCTGGCCCATGAGCCTCAGAAATCCTCCTGTCTCCACCTTCTTGGTGCTGGGATTATAAGATCACACCATGTGTGACTTTTTACATGGCTGCATTTTTATGTGGCTCAGACTTGACTCTTGATACTTGGGTAGGCTTTCTCCCCAGACTCACCACTGAGTAATCTCCAGTGAATTTTTAGTTCAACCGATTCAGAGTGTGGTCCAGGAATTTGCATTTATCAGAGTCCCAGGTCCTGCTGTTGCTGACCTCTGTGAGAAGCACCCATCCTCCATACATTTTCCAAGGTGCTGAATACAAACTGCCTAGCTACCCATCCCTTCTTCATATAGGAATTTTATAAACTGTCTTCATGGCCAGGTCTGCTCACTGCCCAATCAGGCTCCTCAAGTTACTAAATGCTTAAAGAAACTGTTTACAGGGTAGATGGTAGAGAAGTTTGAAAGTACAGGGGTCTTTGGTCCTCATTAACACTGAAAATTCCCGGAACCCAGAGGAAAACAAGGCTCAGCAATGTAACAGAGAATCAAGCTGCAATAAACAGACTCATGCAGGGAGGCAGGAACATGCTAACACTCATGTTAAATGTGTATTCCCTTTGAAAATAAAACTAACAGAGAGAGCAATCTTTACTGAGGAGGTAGATCACTTTAGATTAGGCAAATTCTGTTGTTTCAGGTGGTTAACCTTGTTCCAGACCTCAGGCTGGAGTTAAAAAACAAAACCACAAGCCTGAAGGCCAATCCTCAGCACAATAGTCTAGATGGGGCCCTATTAACTGTAACTGAATGCCATGGACTTTGGACATTGGGACTGTGGCCCTTTGGCTGCTCAGGAGAACTCAAAAACAAAGATAGCTATATGGGGAACATGAGCTTACTTTTCGTGGGGAAGTCCATGGACATAGCTCCCGTGGGGAGATATTTGTTTCACCTGCTGTCACCTAGTTCATTCCCGGGGCTCGATTGTACTGGAGTCCATGGGTGGCATCATTTGTGGGCTTCCCATGGACAGGAACCTGACTCATGTACTTAGAAATGCTTGCCCACAATCCCTTCCTTTGGCTTCCCTGGTAGGTAGAACCTCAGTGGTGTGAAATGTTAGCACAGGGCAGGGCTTGCCCAGCTGTGCCACTGCAAGGCCAATGGAGCAAACGCCATCCCAGCTGCTGTGTCACTGAGCTGAGAAAATGACAAACAACCACAGTTATGGATGTGGAGAAGCCAGGTCTGGAAAAGGTGATTAAATCTCAGAGGACAGGGTGCAGTGGGAAGAGGAGAGAAAGGCTCCCGAGGATTCAATTAGATTTTCTAAGTAAGAAAGATACCACCACAATCTCTCACTGGCAGAAACAGGAATCCATGCAGCCTCACCCTTAGGGATCAGGACCCTGGTCATCAGCATGGGTGTTTTACCTTTTCCTGTACTAAAAAGTGCCTTAGAATTTGACTGTCTGTAGATCTCAGGCCACTGATCCATCACAGTCCATCCCTCAGGAGGCACTGGGCAGAGGAGTCTAAAACTATCTCAGAAATGTTTGTAGGTCATGTCTTAGTTTAAGGTCACCCATTGGTGGGGAAGGACTTAATGACAAGCTGTCCTTGTGATGTCTCCAACTATGGGGAGTGGAAGAGGCAGAGGCTGGACCAGCAAACAGAGACAGAGGATTGGGTTGTGGGGTCTATGCAGACTGAAGGATACAGTTGTCAGAGACAGGAGAGATGTCCCAGCAGTTAAGAGCTGATGTGGCTCCTTGCAGAGGACCTGGGTTCAGTTCCCAACACACATATGGTGGTTTGAAGCCAACCACAGCTCCAGTTCCAGGACCTCTGACCCCCTCATCTGACTTCTACAGGTACTAGGCACACATGTGGTACACAGGCATACATATGGGCAAATTTCTCATAAGCATAAAATTAAAATAAATCTATCACCGGGTGGTGGTGGCACACATCTTTAATCCCAGCACTCGGGAGGCAGCGACAGGCAGATCTCTGTGTGTTTGAGGCCAGCCTGGTTTACAGAACAAGTTCTCGAACAGGCTCGAAAGTGCAGAGAAACCCTGTCTCAAAAAATGAAACAAAAACTAAATTTATCTTAAAGAATACAACTGTCGCTATACTGGGTTTGAGAATTTGTAGAATATAAAAATGTACATCAAATGATCACATGTGCTCAGACACACATACGTGCATGCACACACACGCGCGCGTGCACTCATGTGTAATTTATACAGCAACAACAAAAGAAGTTAGAGCGTTAAAAATGGCTACCAGATAGATGATGGAGGAGGGTCATCTGTCTATGTGTTACTTTCATTGGTTAATA
>LOJH01037017.1:717-15369 GCA_001685095.1 Ellobius talpinus | reverse complement strand
AACCATGAAATTTTATAGCATGGCACCAGAAAGAGACCCAAGGACATGTGCCCAGTACCCATGGATGAGGCATTTGAAAGCTTTTCCTTGACAACAAAGAACTGACTTCCATACCTCAATTCTGTCCCTTTTTTGAGTACAAGAAATGAGGTCTCTATACTCAGGGGAGGAATAAGGATTTGTGTGCAGAATCTTTCTACAAAATATTGTTCTTGCTTGATGCAACTCAACACCAAAAAATATACAGCCACCCCTTTCCCAAATCATTGCTTTTGGAAGAGTGTCTTAACACACTGTTGCCAGGGGTCCAAGACAAAAGAAATAAGAAACACAGAGGATTGCCTGAGAGTCAACTTCCTGGTATATATCTCAAGGCCAGAAAAAAATAACTGGAGACTTTTCTCAGCACTGAAGGCAAAACAATAACATCCTGATAACACTATATACACAAAAGAGAGGTCATTTAGAAATGAAGAAGGGATAAACACATCTCCAAACAAAAGACTCGATATTTCACTAAAGGACAGAGTAAATAAATGAGTGGATTTAGAAATAAAGTTTGTTTACCCACAAATTTATTCTTTTCAACAGGCTTGCTTCACCTCTATGGATGAAGATCAATTGAAAAGATGAAAAAGCTACTTCCTACAAATGCAGTTAAGGAGTAAGTGGGACAATCATGATGTATCAGACTCAATAGTCTTGAAAACAAAAGAGTCAAGCAAGATGTGGTATTGAACTACTTTAATCCCAGGGCAGAAGTGGCAGCATAAGGCAGATCTCTGTGAGTTCCAGTTCAACCTGTTCTACACAGCCATCCATAGGCCAGTCATAACTATAGTGCCAAAATTTTATAATATATATATAGAATGCTATTATAAATTTGTAATAGAATAAATTTGACAATTAACTGCTAATTAATTACTAACAATTAAATAACATGAAAGTAATTACAACAAAATAATTGTTGAGCCCAGATATTTAAGTATTAATAAATTAAAAGGGAATCATATGTTATAATGCAGTGAAAAAATTGATAGTCCAACTTTTCCAGTGAGCAACTCATTTAGACAGAAATGCAGTTGTCCGTATGTTTTGTGACATACGTTTCCTGGAGATTCAACACATAAAGATGTGTACTCACCCCAGACAGGTAGTCCAAAACAACCAAAGCATGGATACTATCAAAGTTCAACTTGGTGAACCAATAAATTTTATTTAATTAGTTACAGAAATGTGGATGAGAGATTATAAAAGAGCAGAAATGACTCAAGGACAACTCCATCACCAAAGACCATACTAGTGTGGGAGATAACTCACAACACTGCAAGCCTACACACAAAAAAAACAGTTTGGAGAATGTACTTTACATACAGGAATCTGGAACCCAAGGTGGTTGATCTGAGCCTCCTCTGGGTGTTTTAGCTGCTTTTGCTTGTCCTAGGCAGCTCTGCTAGTCTCTTCTTCTTCCAGGCAACTAGGCTTGTATGAGAATCTTCTTTGCCAGCTTGGCCTGTCTGAGGTTGATTCTCAGGCAGTCTTTCTTGTTTACATACTCTTGGGGAGGGAAGGGTTAGCGAACCTGATCAGTCTTTTCCCACCTATAGAATATACTGTTGGTTCACCTCATTGTAGATCTCCAGCCCTAAAACGTCCCTTTGTTTCATTTTCCCATTATAGTCTATGTCTTCAGAAATTTCCCTTCAAGGTGGAAGACTTTGATTTCAGAGAACACAACAACGTAACAATTTACAGAGATTAATACTGCATGGCTAGACTTGTATAAGTTCCTGCCACATGAAATAGAGGGGGACATTGGGCCAGGAAATCATACTACTAGATGAGTAGATATTGGCATTTTATAGCTACTAGAAGAAGGATAGTTAATTTTCTTTAATAATGGACTCCTGGTAGACTGACCACATGCCAAAGCAAATACTTCAGGTTTTCTACAAGAGCTTTATATGCTTTAACCACTGAGCAGCTTCTTCAGAACCTATAGGTTATATTTTCTAAGATGGAAGCATTTCAAATGCATTTTAAACTGTCCATACAGTTATCATATTAAAAACTGTACTTTTGTCTCTATGGGATAAATAGAGCAAATTGTTTTTTTAAAAGATATCTAATTCCAATTCATTTAGGCCTTTGAGCCATTTCACAAATTGAAAAGCAGTCATCCAGCCATTTCCTGCAAAGATTATAATGTTTCAAAGATATTGTGCTGGTTTGAATGATATGGTCCTCATGAACACATGTGTTTGAATGCTTGGCCTACAGGGAGTGGCACTATTAGGAGGGATGTCCTTGTTGGAGTAGGTGTTGCCCTGTTGTGTCACTGTGGGACCCGGTTTTGAGTTCTCAGATATGCTCAAGCTATGCCCAGTGTGGTACACAGTTCACTTCCTGTTGTCTGTGGATCAAGATGTAGAACTCTCAGCTCCTTCTCTAGCAACATGTCTGTATGAATGCTGCCATGCTTCTCACCATGATGATAATGGACTAAGCTTCTGAAACTGTAAATCAGTCTTAATTAAATGTTTTCCTTTATAAAAATTGCCATGGTCACGGTGTCTCTTCACAGCAATAAAAACCTTAACTAAGACAGATATCAACATTGTTATCAGCATGTACTAAGACATTTATTGAACAAATATGGATTAGAGGTTAGAGAAGAAATCCCACTTGCTCAGTACTTTTCAAACTAAGGAGGAGGGTTTGCTCTCAAAAGGACATATGCCAGTTTTTACTGTTACTGGTAGGTACAGATTGCTATTGACATCTGGTATGTTCAATGAAGAAATTTCATTTAAAATCCTGCAATGCATAGGACAAGTCCTCAAGCAGACATTCATGCAACAGAAATCTCAGTAGTCTAACATCAGTTCAGACCAAGATTGAGAATTCCTGCACAATTACTGATATGGAAGAAAAATCATATACTAAATCTTAAATTCTAACTCTCACATTTCTGCTATAATTTTTAAAAGAGCACTTGTATTATCAACTCTCATTTAACAATCGTCTCACAGTTTTGTGGTTTAGTATTTTTAAATACCTCGGATACATGATCTGTAATTATTTTCAAAAGAAAGAAATTATCCCACTAACAGTCTCATTACTATTTAACAAATTAAATAAGATTTTTAGATAATAGACAAAATTTGAGGCTATCATAATTTTTATGATAACTAAGAAAATTGCCTCTGTTAAGTTGTTTTATTAAAATATTTCACCACTGAACATTTTAATAACTTTATGGGGTTTGTTATAATTATTTGCATATGCACATGTATTAGTCTTAATACTAGAAATAATCAAAGATCACCTGCTTTGTCCATGCTGACTTCTAGAATAACATTCCATTGATTAGGTAGCTCTGAATCAATAAAGGTTTCTTTCTTGCAGTTCTAAGAGATGAGAATGACAAAAGCATGGTGCTGACAAACGAAAATCTTTTAAGGACCCAATAATCAGTCTGTAAGGGCCCCTCGCAGCATTACTGTGTGGCAGGGGAATCATGACAGAACTATGGTTTCTACAATAAAACCATGATACATGTTTTATGGCTCTAACCTTGAGATATCCAACTCCAAATAATCCTAATCCCTAGTATCATCTTTGGGGTTTATGTTTGTAACATGTAATTATGAAGGAGGTATAGACATTTATAACACGGCTCTGACCATATTGAAGTATAGCCTTTTCATAGCAGCAAGAGCAATGAAACTAATGACCCTTCCTCTAATCAGCAGACTCAAAGGCAGTTTAAGAAGAAAGTGACCTTCACTGTGAAAACAAAGGATTGCTATGGATTGTTTATGCCTGGAAGTTGTTGTCATCATGGAGCTGACGGAGAGTCAAATAAGTGTCAGGCATATTAGGAAGAGTTTCTGACTTTCTCTGGTTGACCCTATATCTGAAGCTAAGGGAAATAGAGATGCTATTAGTGGAATTCTAACCATTAATTTTTGCTCCCAGAACTGCTATTGTAGAATGTGGGTCGGTACTGTCATCAGCTATGGTCGTTGCTCATTTGTACATTCAAAAGTGTATCTATGTGACATTATAGTAATACAGATCTCATGTGATCATATGAATCTTGACTAGTTGTGTGTCTATGTGTTTATTGTTGTCTACTGAAAGAAAGAAGATACTCTAATGAGGGTTGTGAGAATGACAAACTTACGACTGTAGCAGTAAGCCATCAGAAGTTTGTTTAATACTACATATATTTAGCAGTGCCCCTAGGGGCTACGGTATGTCTATCCACATGTTGTTAGCGCTGATAATGGTGCTTGGTATGAGATTCAATTTACAAAGTATGCCTTAAGTCCCATCATAAAATGGCTGTTTACTTCTACGAAATTTCTGCCACTAATGTAATAGCAAGCATGTATATTCAGGCCAGTAGATACTGTAGCTCACAGGATTCACAGCTGACTAAAAGTCATGGTAACTTTGTCTCTCCAGGAGTGTATATAGAATGTTCTAGCACTGTGAAAGCTAACCAGAAGGAATAGAGCTTCCAGGTGAATAAAACCTTGATTTCTCCATGTTTTATGACTTGAAAATGTGGTATCTTCAGTGACATGGTCTTACCTCCAATTTATGAAGAATAACAAAGATCATGCTACCTCATTATTCAGAGACTTTCAACTGTTTAACCTTCATCCTTCCATTCTCATTCTGTTCTTTAATGAGTTTAAATCTCAAGTCTATGTTCTGTTTTTATCATTTCTTTAAAATTTTCTTAATACACACTTCATTCACTCTCCTTTCTTCAAGGTTTTCGGTCTTTTCTTTTTATGTGTATAAAACAATTTCTGTCGCCTGGAGTTTTGGCAAAAGCCTTTAATCCCAGCACTCAGGAGGAAGAGGCAGAAGGATCTCTGTGTGTTCAAGACCACTCTGTGGTCTACATAGTGAGTTCCAGGATGGGCTTCATGCTACACAGAGAAACCCTGTCTTTAAAAACCAAAAGAAAATAATTCCTGCAGCTGTCTTCTATCTCATTCAGCATAACTATATTCTTCTAAATCATTTATATCATCAAACATCTTGTATAATTCTATATTTATTAACAATCCTTGTGCCTCAACCCTATTCAGTTATCACCCATTTATTGATTCCACCAAAATAATTTGCAAGGCTGTCTTTATATAATCCTTTTAATCTGTTTTAATGCATTTGATCACTAAATCCATTCTTCTCAAGGTTAATACTGATCTCTCCAAGAAGAAATCAGTGTGGCCAATAGCTAGTCATATATCATGCTACTGATTAATCAGCATTTAGTGCTGCTGATAATTTGCTTCCTCTAGGAATACTTTGATTTGATTTATGAAATATCACAATTTTGTTCGTGCCTATCATACTCCTATCTCCTCCTACACTCTCTTCTTGCCTAACAAACATTTACTTTCTTCCTAAACTCTAAATGAGGAACCGAGCAAGAGTTTATCCTTGGCCTTATATTTTAATCTCCATTCTCCACCCTTAGCTGACCCTGCACTGCCTTATTGATTATATTACCTTAATATTGATAACTCACAGCTTCCCTCCTAGACCTTATGTCTCCCTTGAACTCAGGAGTCATATTCATCGGCCTTCTTCATTTATTGTCCAAAAAGCATCACTAAAACCTCCAAGTGAGCTCATTCAAAACCAGACTGTTTCTTTTCTTTCCTGCTTTTTTCTTACTAACCCCTACCTTAATAAATACTTCTTTTTCTAGTTCTTAGCATAAAGCCCTTATGTTCATGTTTAAAAGTTCATGTAAAGTTTTCTATTGTTATAATTTAAAGAATATTTACAGAGGTACATTTGATATATAAAACAGCTATACAATTTTCTTGTATAATGTGATGAGTTTAGACATATGCATATACCCATGAAACCATAACTACAATTTGCATGGAAAATATATGTGTTAGACAGATTTCTGCTGCTACAGCAAAGTATCTATAAAATCAGCTTAAAGAGAATTTATTTTCCATTGTAGCAATAATGTTATATAACAGATCCCCAAAACATATAATTTCCCAATATAAATAAATCCTTAGACCCATAAACAGCAATTTCAGCAACTACAGTCTAGCTCTTTTTTTAGGCTACATTTCTTCCATTTTTAGGATTTATTCACAGGGTTGAACATAACTATCAATGAAGAGGTAAATGGATAATGTGGTTAATACATACAATGGAATATAATTCAGCTTTACTTTCCTTTTTTGATTCATTTTGTCTCTTATGTTCCAGTCCACAAGGAAACTTGCTGTTCCAAGTACATACTGAACCACATGTTACATATTCCACTCTGCTATCCCAAAGCACCCACATTCCTCACCTGGAGTAGTTACTGGATGGTGAAGTGAAAGAATCTTATACAGTAGTATTATGGAACTGTCAACCCAATGGCCAGAAAGATCAATCTACAACCTAAATTTAAAAAATGTTCTTAATTACTGAAACCAAATGTTGCTACCTTTAGAAATCATAAGTTTGTTCTGATGCCTATATAAACAACCTGATGTGAATTATAATGAATATAGATAACAAGACAGATAGAATCTTAGAGGAAGACACTAGTTAATTCTCAGCTGCTCAACCCCAAAATAATCACACAGAAATCATATTAGAATTAGCCCATTAGCTCTAGCTTCTTATTGGCTAATTCTTACGTATTAATTTAACCCATCTCCATTAATATGTGTATCACCATGTGGCAGTGGTTTACCAGCAAAGTTTTGGTATGTCTGACTCTGGCAGTGGCTCCATGGAGTCTCCCTTTGACTTTTCCCTTCTTTCTTTCAGCATTCAGTTCTGTCTTCCCCGCCTACCTAAGTTCTGACCTGCTACAGGTCCAAATAGTTTCTTTATACATTAATGGCAATCATAGCACAAAGAGGGGACTCCTACATCAAAGAGTTCTAACTACCACTCTGCCAGCAACTTAGGAAGCAGCCTTCCATGAGCTGCTTCAGGGTTCTGTACCTTCGTTTTTAAACTGAATAATCATGAGGTTTTACACAATTGTCGTCTGTCAAATTGTACATGGTGGATCCAGCACAGAAGCTTCCTCTAGAACCACTAACCAAGAATTGAGCAATGGCATTGATCTCTGCTGTGGCTGGGGAAACAATAAGTTTACTACCTGTTTTAGGAAATAGTGCAGATCTATTTTAAAATGGGATTTTCTGGATATTGGTTGATAGGTGAGAAAAGCCAAGTGGTCCCCATCACAAATAATTGCAAATTGTCTTTCAGTTTGAATAGTTTTAAAGCAGAATGCTTTCAATATAGTTCCACTAAAAAATAAATAAAGTCATGGGATCATGTGGGCTTCTTAATAAAAGCTTTGAACTATCTCTCATATTTTTTCATTTGGCACAGTTCCTAATCTATCCTTTGAATTTAAGAGACAGCTTTTAGTGTGTCCACATTTATAATACAGTAAAATAGTGATTCAAGCTTTTAGTCTTAAAGAACAGAGTGTAGTATCATTGTACTGTCTTTTGCTGTGAGGATCCGTAGAATCCACTTCAGGAAGGAAAGGTTTATTGTGGTGTAGCTTCAAGAAATATTGTGGTTTTCAAGTCATGTGAACAATCAGGAAGCAGAGGGAGATGAATGGTTCTGCACATCACCCTACACTTTTGTATTTGGTAGAGGATGTCAGCCTATGAAATGGTGCCATTCATACTCCCTTTTCAAATAACCTAATCCAGAAAACACTTCATAGACATGTTGAAAGACTTCCTTCCATGGTTATAAATCCCACCAAGTTGTCAATCAGGATTAATCATCACATGTAGCTTTCCAAATTACCAGGAATGGAACAAATTCAATCAAGGCTCATAAATGTGTGTGTGTGTGTGTGTGTGTGTGTGTGTGTGTGTGTGTGTGGTCTTTAAAAATTAAAATGGTTTGGTTGGTGACCCAGTCCTACTACTTAGAGCCTTACCCTAGTTATAGAAGGTAGACAGTTCAGATATAACCCCATTAACTAGGGGACTTCACTGGAGTCACTCTATTGAAACCAGGGATTTACCCAAATCACTAAGGGGCAAGACAGCCCAGAGATAGAAGCAAACACAACTGGCAAAAAAAGAAAAGAAATTAAATGATTCCTAATGATATGATATTCTGTTAGATTCATAGATCAGTGACGAACCCTCTTGTCAAAGAGGAGTGTCATCCAACAACCAATGGGAACAGATACAGAGAACCATAGCCACACATTAGTTGGAGTCAGTGAAAGGCCTCAGAAGAGGGAGGAAAGATTGAAGTAGCCAAAGGGGACAAGGATAACAAAGAACATGGCCCACACTATCAACTAATCAGGGCACATAGGGCCTCACAAAGACTGAAGCAACAAACACAGACCCTATATGGGTCTGAGTTAGAGCCTCTGTGTAGACTTGATGGCTGTGTAGCTTGTTCTTAAGGGACTCTCAACAATGGGAATGGGGATGTCTCTGACTCTTTTGCCTTTGTTAAGCCCCTTTCTTTGACATTCTTGCCATATCAAGCTGTGATTTGAGGGGTTTTGCTCAGTTTTATTGTATCTTGTTAGGGCATGTTCAGTAGAAAGACCTGGGATGCCTGCTTCATTTAAAAGGGAAACAGAAAAGGAGTTGATAAGGGGTACAGTAAGATGGGGGAGTGATGTGGGACTTTTCTCTGTGTGCTGTAAATATCTTTGATTAATAAAGAACTACTTTTAGCCAATGGCAGGGCAAAATAAAACTAGGCTGGAAAAGATGTCATTTAAAAATAAATAAATAAAGCAAAGTCTTTAAAGAGATAGAGTATAGTCCTAGATTAAAAGGAGTAAAGAAAAATAAGCCACAGAGAATTTGGATTATGTATCTTATTGTATTTTCTTTGAATTTTTTTTTACTGTAGAGAGAAATTTGATTCTAGAACCTGCTAAGATAAACCAACATAAAGGTATCTTGACTTCAAAATTTGGGTCTAAAGATTTGTTGCTTTGGAAAAGAGGTTCTTCTTTTGTTTCCACAGAGGATAAAATCCTCTATATTGCTTCCAGACTAATGTGCTTTGATGAAAAAAGAACCCCCAAAAGGTCACTGTAAACACCTCCAAAATTGCTTTCCCAATAAACAGCAGAAAGCAGATTAATTAAACCTATATCCAAATTCCAAATGTTGTTTATAAATATTTGTTTACATTTAAATGGGGATATGCTATAGAAATGAATATTTTGCATTGGTATGGTTTGTGGTCTATTGATACAAATTTTAGGTCAATTTATATACATTTCTGCTCTTGATTAAGGTATTGTGTTTGTGCAGCTCATTTGAAAATGTAAGAAATAATTTAAAAATATAGGTTAATAGATAATCATCTATAATAATCAAGCTTGTAGTCATGTTAGTTATGTTTTCTAGATATACAGAGATATAGTTCAGTTAGATAGGTCTTCTTCAAATCTTTCAGAGGCCTTCAAAATATGGCATTTAAAATGTTTTAAAAATTTAGGACTTTTCATAACAATGAAACACATCTGCTCCTGGCAGCACCAATCTTCTTCAAGAGGATGAATGCATTGAAGAGGCTCTTTATGGAGTTTGTTAGCTATTTGGGCAAGAAACTGTTCTTGCCTGGATGGCTTGAAGCTATGCTGCATGAACTGCACATGCGGGACCCACAAAAAAAAATGACTGCTAAACTTCTCTAAAGGTGAGACAATCCTTTGGTGTTCCTGATTCATAAAAGAGTCTCCCAGACTTTCTGCAGGATACAGAAAAAAGTGACTGACAAACTGCCAATATAGGTTTAACAGATCTTCAAATTTCCTGCTTCGTGGGAACGTCTGCTGGATACTATGGGCCTGTAGGCTGAAGATAAATGATCCAAAGATACAAAACACCTTTGTTTGACTGTCCAGGCAGTGAGATGTCTCTGCCAATTCTAGAGTTCTGGAATGCACTTCCTGTTTCTTAGGTAATATATCCTTCTGGAGGCTTTAACGCAGTTAAAAAATAAATAGTTATAGTTTTCCTTAGTTATGATAAAAATAAAGTAGATATAAATATTGTCACTCTAATACTTGCTTTTTATCTGTTTAGTTATATATAATTTTACTATGTTAAAGTTAAAACTTTCCTTTTTATTTAGATAGAAAAAGGGAGGTGATGTGGTACTCCCCTTTGTATGCAGTAAATACCATTGATTAATAAAGAACTACTTTGAGTCTATGGCATGACAAAACAAAACAGTATTGCACTCCATTTGATTTCAAAATGTCTGTTTTTTTAAGCTGGTGATAGAATTAATTTTGCTAAGTTCCAGATCTCCTTAAAAACCCTGATGTCCTTGTGTTCACTTGGAACTGAGATGTGAGTATTGTCTCCTTCATGGTATCTCCTTTTAAGGATGCTTTAGAGAAGCAATTTGCCAAAATAATGATCCAAATCGAACAAGAATGAAAACTCAATTCTCTGATACCAACAATATAATCAAACAAGTCACAACAAAATGTAGAAAATATTTTCGTGCTTGACGCACAGATTGTAACACTTATGTATTGAAACTGATGTTATGTCCCTTCCTAACCGTGGCAACATGAGCAGCAGGTTTCATCTGAAATCTGCTGACACATTGACAGGTGAAGTATTTCTTTGTATCATCTTCCTAGTAAACAGAAAGAGAACTTTTCTTGTGATCAAATGGAATTTTTCCAATATTTTAATGACCTTTAAATTATCTAGGTTCATTTTACATGTTAGTTGAAATTCCCATGCATACGCTAGCTGATGAAATTCTAATTCATTTGTGTTATGAGCAAGAAGTGTCTTTCCACATCTCTCCAGTAATTAGATGGTAATCCTGCAACACAGTAAAGAATAGACCTTTGAAGAGCCCCCTGAGAAAGACTGTTTCTGAATCACTGTGCTGTAGATGTGTTCCAATGGAGAGATGATTGAGTAAGCAACCAAGTGTTCCTGTTGTAAAAGACAGCACAATTAATGTTTCAATTGTTTTAGGTCACACATACAGCAATATTTTGGGATCTACAATATGTTCTTCACTTCAAACAGAGAACTCTCAGGGAAGGAAATAGTGCGAGGTAATAGAACTGGGAAGTAATAAAGCTGTCTCAGCCGAGGTGTGTCAGACTCGCTGGCCTTGTCACTGCGCAGATGAGAGGCTCCATTCAATCACTGAACTCACTGAGGCCCAGCACCCTGACGGGATCAGAGGAAAGTAATTTTCGCCAAGAGTTCTTATGTTTGTATAACAGTTCTAGCTTGTGAATATAGATGATCGAAGTGCCAGCTCGTGGAGATGCATCCTTGATGAGGTCATTTCTCAGCACGGCAAAAGTGAAAATTAAAACTGTTTTAAAGAGTCAAGTAAAAGTTCTGGAACCTTTCATGGCAAGGGCTTTGGGAAGAAGTGAATATAGGTTGATAGAATTAATTATGCCAACATAATGAGCAGCAGAAATAAAAGGTAGTAAATTAAATTTTTCCTTAAATAAAGAATGAGAATATGACACCAGCTAACTATCTATCATCTATTTGTCTGTCTATGATCTATATGGCTATATATATGGCTATATGTGCATGTTTATATGTATCATATTTACAAATTTCAATAAGTACCTATAATATGTAGCACTCTAATTAAATCTGATACTTAACAAACATTGTACCCAGAATCAAAGTGTTTAAAAGTAATTTAATGTAGTATGACAAATGTACATCAAATTGTTAGAGTAATGCAAACATATATTTTAAGGAAGTAGGCATTGCTAATTATAACTTTTTTCTTTTCCATCTAAGTACAACACTTCATTTTACATCAGGTTGATGTGATGTCATAATCAATTGCATCATCTATTGACTCTTTTCCAATTTAATTAAATGATACTTTGTTTGATATCACTGTATATTATGCAGACATAATATGATTAAAGGATATGAGGCCAAGGATTAAAGGCTCAGCATGTGCTATCATAGATTATCTATGGCCAAATGACTCAATAAACTCATATATGGCAAGTCCAGTGACAAAATGTTTACAGCTTTTGATGTAGGATCAGAAGGTTCCTTTAGTGATCTTTGTGTTTACCACTTCTATTCAGTATAGTACCAGGAATCCCAGCTATAGCAATTAGACAATAAAGGTAAATTTATACACCAATTAAAACCAATTATATCTTTATGTTACTCTATACAGAAAAATCAACTCAAAATAAATGAAACAAACAAGCAAACAAACAGACCAATCTTTTTATAGTTCTGAAATCCTAACAATTCTTATGGACAATTACAGAAGAACAGACACTAAGATTGAAGTGGTCAGATTCCTTTAGATATGAACCCAAAAGTATGGGCAACAAAACCAAAAATGGACAAATAAACCTCTTCAAATTAAAATGTTTCTACATAAGAAAGCAATTCATCAGGAGACTAGAATTCGACTTACAGTTTGAAACACACAAAACGTGGAGGACCACATGCATCTGCACTGCATAACCAATTATCCCTGAGACACAGGTGAGGAGGTAGCCTGATGGAAGAACACTTGCATAGAGTGTGATAGACCTTGGATTCATCCTCAGCATTGACAAATCTCTGTGGCCAAAAATAAAAATCCAAAAGGCCTGAAAAGGAATATGTGGCATGTGTATGTGTGTGTGTATTATATATGTATATGTGTGTGTGCATAAGCTCAAATACATTCTATGCATGTATATATTACACACACAAACACACACACACAAGAGAAAGAAGAATCATGGATTTTAAAACATTGAAACTGAAATCACAACGTGACACCACCTTATTACTGTGTTTGGAAGACTGATAAAAAGACAGAGAATAGCAAGTGTCTTCAAAAAAGGGAACAAATTAGTGGGGGGAATCTAAACAGGTACAACACTGAAGTTCATTGTGAAATTAAAAATGGGACTGTGGTTGTAGTTTAATAGTATAGTACTTGCCTGGCATGTACATAGCTCTAGCATCAACTCATAACAAAAATGTAAATACATATATGGTATATATGTGTAAATGTATGTGTGGTATTATATGTGGTATAATATATAAAATAAAATTATTATAAATTACTCAAAGTTTAAATATATATATGGTATATATGAGTGTGAAATCATAGATGGTACAATCAAATATATATACAGGATGTATAGAACTATCTAAATTTATATATGCTTTTACATATTCAATACAACATTGATTCCCATCAGTCAAATATTAAAAAAATCTAATTGTCTACCAAGACCAATGAATAAAGAAATTATACAAATACACTTAAATAATATCTATCAACATTCAGCTGCTGCCACTTTGATTACATGTTGCACATATTTTCATATACATTACAAATATGATATAAAATATATGTTGCTGTATATGTATTGTGATGGCTATTCTGGATTGTCAACTTGACTAGATCTGGAATTAACTAAACCCATAAATAGCTGGGCACACCTGCGAGGGACTTTTGCTCAGTTAGATCACTTGAAGTGAGACAATCCCTTTCTGATCCAGACGTTTGAGGTTGGAAGACACTACTTTAATCTTGGCCACACATTCTGCTGGCAGTCTATATAAATGACATGTAAGAAGGAAGTTTGTTCTGTCTTTGCTTGATTTCTCTTGATGTCACTAGAAGTCCCTTCCTTCACTGTCAAGATTCTTGTGTATATAAATAGCATCTGAGACATTCAGCTTCTTGGACTAAACAGTTACTGATTCTTGAACCTTCCATTGGTAGATAGCCATTGCTGGACTAGCTAGACCACAGCCTGTAAGCTATTCTAATAAACCCCTTTATGTATGTGTGTGTGTGTTCTATAGTCTGTTATTCTAATGAAACCTGACAAATACATGAATATGACATCATACATACCTGAGATGAACCTGCAGGAAATTCTGCTGTGTGAAAGAAGCAGGCACATAAAAATAAGCACTACTGATCTCACTGATGAGTGAATCTACAAAAGCTGACCTCTTACAAGGAGCAAGTAGAAAGACAATTATTGCCACTGGGAGGGATGAAAAAGGTGAGGAGAGGTTCCTGAAAGGCCACAAACTTTCAGTTATTAGTTAGTTCTGGAGGTCTAATACACAGCAGGGTAACTTCAGGTAACAATAATGCACGCCATTAAATTTAACCACCCTTATTCTAAATGCCTTGGTGGAACCAATAATGCTTCGGATTTTGGAGTTTCAATTTTTTAAAAAATATTTTCTTACACAAAATGAGATATCTAGGGTAGGAATCCAAATCTAAACATCAATTGTGTTCATTTCAATTTTACCTCATAAGCACACTCACTAGGTAATTTTATAGTTTTATTGTATCTGCATTTTGACTGAAAGCCATTATATGAGGTCAGAAAGGAATCTTCCATTCTAGCATAATATTGGCTGTCAGAACATTTACTTCTGGGAAGCTTTTTATACTATGGATGAGAGATGCTAAATTTCTTCTTGATGGTATCTAAGACTTTACATATTAAACATTCCCACCATACATTCCCCCAATGAATGAAACTACATGAGTCAAAATATAGGTTGGCTTAATTGTGGCCATTTTTATTATATATATATGTGTGTGTGTGTGTGTGTGTGTGTGTGTGTGTGTGTGTGT
>LOJH01037015.1:0-15370 GCA_001685095.1 Ellobius talpinus | reverse complement strand
TTATTAACCAATGAAAGTAACACATAGACAGATGACCCTCCTCCATCAGTGAGGGGGCTGCTGTAAGCCTGGCTGTCCGAGTTCAAGGCCTGGAACTTCATTTTAATTTAATTTAACTTAATTTTAACAGTGACAGGACAGACCACAAAGTTGTCTCTGACTTTCACACAAAGCGTCTTGAACATGAACACCCCACCCCATGCATGGACACAGACACACTTTAAAAAAGAATTTTAAACTTTGTTTCTTTTCTATTACAGCAAGAATGTCAGGGTAGCTGGTGGCTGCCACCACCACCATCAGTCTCTAGGGTACAGGTATGGATTTTGTGTATTTGAGTCTGCATGTATGAAGAAGCCAATATGCTCAGAACTCGAAACTGCACAACGAGCGCTTGGACGCTTTGACAAAAACCACACTGTCTGTCCTTGTGTCATAACTTACATGTGAATTATGAGATACAGAGAAGAGAAAAATTTAAAGTTCTGAGCATGAGAGGAAATGTGTGAGTGTGAAAAGTGTGAAGATGCTCATGTGTGGACAATCCTAAAGATTCCCCCCAAATGCATGACAAGAAATCTGGCAATGCAGAGAAACACCTTTTAAAAATCAAAATTAACACACAGAAATAGAAACTTGGATAGTTCCATATCCAGTGAAGTAATTGAGCCAAAAACTTAAAATGTTCCCCATCAAAGTTTCCTATGTTCACATGATTTCACCAGTGGACTCTTCCTAACAGTCTTCAAGGAAAAAAAAGTGGATAGAAGAATTCCCGGCATATTTTATGGTGCCAGAAAAAAATTGAGATCAAAATCCACCAAGGAAACTATAAAACAGAAATCCAGATGCTGACATCATTCGCGAAATGTATAGAACGGTATTTGTAAAAACAGTGATATAAGTCCAATGGTGTATCAAATGGTCATTTGGAATATAAAATGGTCATTTCTGTCCAGTGACATTTATTTCAAGACTATAACCGGCTTAGAGTTTGTAAACTTATCAATGTAATTAGACTTATCAACAGAACAAAATTAAAAAGAAAACCATATAATCATGTCAGTAAAGATTTTAAAGTATTTCATGAGATTCAAGGTCTATTTGCACTAAAAAAAATTTCTTAGAGAATTTGGGGAAATTTTAATTTTTTGTATGTCGTGAGACAAGTTCTTCCCGGTGGTAACTTCAGGAGAAGCCTGGAGCTGAACTGCTCCCAGTAAAGTTCTCATTTCCTCGCCCCGCCCCACTGCTCACTAAATAGATTACACCCCTCTGGTGCTACCACAAAGAGTTCCTTCCTGAAGGCAGCTACTCGGTGCTGTGGGACAACCTTATCAGACCCTAAGGCTGTGAGGAACAGATCTTCCGGGCTTGGATATGATCTTATGTGGTAGTACTCAGTCTGGCAAGATAGTTGAGTCTTCTACCTTCTAGAAATCTGATTATAGATGTGATCACTCAGTCTGGGTGCTAATAACATGTAAGACATTCCTATTGTGGGAAACACAGTGCACAGGAGGGGGCACTTAGTAGGAGCTTAGGGCTTCCCAGACTCTTTCTTTGTCAAGTGAAAGCAATGGTTAGATCCCTAGGAATAAACATTGTCTTAAAGCAATATTGACCGTGGAACATGCAATGTGGCTAGCTCTGGGTGCAATGCTTGCTGTAGACATCTCTTTGTCTTGCAAACACTTCAGTCAACCTGTGAATGGCACTGTGGGCAGTACACATAGGATTAATAGCAACTAATTGGGGCCCACTGTTCATAAAGCATTGCACTTGAACTTATCTGCTTCTAACAATAGCACTGGGCAGATGCTATTATCCTCATTTTACTGAAAAGGTTGCAGAAACCCAGAGCAACTGTAGGAGTTATCCAAATTCATATAACAAGGGAGGGGCAGGAACTCAAAGCAGGAGCCCGAAGCTGAAGTGGCTGCTCAGACCCACTGACTGTGATGCTCGGGCAGGACTGAGCACACCCACCTAGACAGCAAAGACAAAGTATCAGTGTAAACATGGCAAGCAAGCCCAATGTCCAAGCATGTAATAAAGAAAATGGATGTAAGGAGGGATAGCCAGAGAGGGAGTAAGAAACGGAGGGAGAGGGAAAGGAGCAGGAGGGTGAAGGAAAAGAGAAGGGGAAGAAAGGGAGAGGCAGAAAGAGAGAGTGTGTGTTTCTGAGACAGTCACCAGGGGTGTGAGATTTAAGCTCCAGATTTGGCTAGGTGGGCCAAACCACGCCACTCAAGTCACAGGAAGAGAAGAGTGCCCATTTCAAGCACTGATAGCAACCTGGCTGGGATGAGGGGTCATTGGAGGAAGTGATGGGAGGTAAGCTGGAAAAAAAGACATCTTTCTATATTGTTAGAAAGACATCAAGTTTGGGGCTGGGGTGCAGCCCAGTGGCAGAAGGCAGGCTTAAGGTTGCCAAGCCCTGAGTTCTACCTTCACCGCTGCTAAACTAGAAGGGGGAGGTGGGTATTAAACCACCGAGCAATATTTCAGAAAGATGAAGCAGACATGTATATGAGGAAGTATTGGAGAGGAAGGAGATCAGATTGTCTGAGCCATGGTGGCCATTCAGATACAGACTCGGTGCAGTGGCATAGACACAAGACATGGATGATGAAATGCGATGGCGCATCTTGGTTAGCAACTTGACGGAGAGGAACCCAGGAAGCCAGCAATGCATTCTTCTGGGTGTGTCTGAAGGTGCTTTAAGACAATTACATCATGAGGGCTGTGATCTAAACAATGATTTAATCTATAGATTGATCCAAAATTTGAGCAGACTACTGGGAGGTGGTAGAGTGTGGACCGGGAGCCTTGTTGGAGGGGTGGATCACTGGGACTATGCCTCTGATGGATATGTCTTAGTTCCGCCCACTTTCTGTTCCACTACCTCCTGTCTGCCTCAGTGACTGCTTGGCTCCATCCTGTGAGCGTCTGTCTTGTCACAGCGATGCACTGGCTAAGTTTTTCCTCCCATCTCAACTCTCTGCCATGGTTTCTCTCAGGTGTTTGCCACAGCAGTGCAAGGCTGACTAGCCTGAGGCATCAAGAAGATACAGCAGCGGATTTATGATACATCAAGGCATCAAGAAGATACAGCAGCTGATTTACTAACAGTTGCTCATGCTTTCATTTCTGCAGATACCACTTAAGGACTTCCTTTGAGCCAGGAAGCATCTGGGGCTCTGAGTACAGAGCAAGGGATGTAGCGGTAAAGACAACTTCTCATGAAGTTCAGCTCACACCCCAGTTGATATGGAACAGAGAAAGAGAGCTTAAAGTGGAAAGTTCAAGAAATCAAAATGCAAAACCTGGGATTACATGATAGTGAGTTACTGGGGAGCCAAGGTCAGAGCAGGTATCTGCAAGGGTGGTATCTTTTAGCAGAGACCTGAAGAAGGGGGCAGAAGACCCTGAGTACTCACAGGAAAAGATTCACTCACTGCCCAACGCTGCCTTGGTACAGATGCCAGACGGCAATCTCAGCCTTCCAGCTACTCTCCCTGGCACCAAATGTCCTCCTCACCTGCCATCTTCTTAATACCACTCACCTTGTACCATGTGGAGCCAAAGAATCATCTAGTTAAGCTTTCATCAAATTCTTCACCTACCAAGTTATGAGATAATGGGCTAGAGAGTAGGATCAGATGTTTAGTGCACTTGTTCTTCCAGAGGACCCGGGTTCAATTCCCAATATCCACATGGTGACTCAGAACCATCTGTAACTCCAGTTCTGGGAGATCTGAGACCTCTTCAAGCAGACATGCATGAGATGCACAGACATATATGCCAACCAAACACCCATACGATAAAATTGTGGTACAACTGCATGATCTTTATTTTAAGCCACTAAATTTTGGGTGTGTTTTTATTCAATTGTAGATAACTAGAGTATTTTCCATCACCACCTTTTGATTTTAGTATAACATTTATTTGGTTTTGTTTGTTTGTTTGGCTTTGTGGTTTTTTTGTTTTTTGTTTTTGAGACAAGATTTCTCTGTAGCTTTGGAGCTGTCCTGCAACTAGCTCCTGTAGATCAGGCTGGCCTTGAACTCACAGAGATCCGCCTGCCTCTACCTTCTGAGTGCTGGGATTAAGGCGTGCACCACCACCGCCTGGCAACATTTATTTGTTAGACATAATTCCATGTTTTTTTTTTTAAATCTTCAGTTTTATCCACACTAGGGCATCAGTGGCATGAGAGCAAGGACTCAGGTCTGCTAACAGCTGTATCTTCAGCACTTATATACTACTAGGTGCTCCACAAGCACTGCCAAACAAAGGGACTGCTGTATATGTGTTCTGAATATCTGACCCCTAAGGGTAACGGGAGTAAAATGGACAAGGGGGTCACACATAAAGAGGGGGGCAAAGGGAGAGACAGAGAATGGGGAACTGAGTAAATTCTTCACACTATTATTGTCCAGGTTCCTCAGAGTTGCTAAGAGGCAGATCCTGAGTATGAATGCAGACAGTGTGTTTTCCCATCAGTGCCCATAAACACCATACTATTTTATAAAGAAAAAAGGAAAGGGGAAATAGCTAATAAAATTTCCAAGTCCTCAAACCACGGAAGCACAATGAAGAAGGAAGGGAGAGAGATGGCAAGGAGAAAGGAAGGCCCTGGGAAGAGCGGATCTACATCTTAAGTAGCCCTTCCTCTCCTCTGCCCCTGGGAGCACCAACAAAGGAAGCCATTCACTAGGCTGATGTCTGGGTATTATGTAGTAAAGGAGAATGACCTGACTTGATTTGGAGCAGGATACAGAGCTGCCAGGGAGTAAACCAACTTGAAGAGAGAGTACTAGACTCTTGATATATTCTTACAGAAGATTAAAAATTGGAGTCTGATAGCAAGAAAGAAAAAAAATGTTCACTAGAAGAGCACAAACACACACACACACAAAATTAACTTCCAAATTAACTTGGGAAGAAGTAACAAATAGAAGTAAAGAGAAAGTTGAAATAAAAATTATATATTATCTAGAAAGAACTGAATTGCATATTATATAGAAAGAATTGAAATGGAGATGGTTTGTTAGAAAGGCTATGACAGCCGATAAATTCCTAATTAAAGGTCTATAATTTTTTAAAGGAGAAGCTAAGATAAATGTAACCAATTATAGGAAGTTATACTTAGAAAGGAAGGAAAGAAAAGCAAGTGTGGAGGGTCACACCTATAACCCTGGCACTCAGGAAGCTGAGGCAGGAAGAACTCAAATTCAAGACCTACATGAATTACATAGCAAGATCTGGTCTCAAAATCAAAACAGATAAACAAAATAGAAAACACGATTACAGAAGAGAAAACAAAGTTTATTTTCCAAAAATACTAATAAAACAATCTGTCAAACCTGGCTAAAGATGAACTGCAGGATTAGAATATGTGAGGAAACAGGAATCTGGCTGAACCATGAGTCCTGGAGATATTCGACAACTCAAAGAAAAGAATGTATGCAACCCATAGTCATAAATGTAAAACCCTGGGAAAGGTGACATTTATTAGCTAAAACCTACTAAAATTGACTTTGAAAAAAAAACAACACAAAGCACAAACAAGATTAACAGTCCTTTAGTTGAGAAGGAGCCAGACTCCCTGATGGCTTTTAAACAGGTGCTTTGCCTCATATTCAAAGGAGGAGTCATTTCAATGTGAGCTTTAAATCATGCTGGGCCACAAGAAAGTAAGCTAGCATAATCTTCATATTCATATATGACATAGTGGGCAGAGGACATTGCTCAGTGGGTAAAGTGCCTGTTGTACAAGCAGGAGCACTTGGCTTCAGATTCCCCAAACCCATGGAAAAGCCGGGTGCTGTGGCATGGATCTGCAACCCTAGCTCCTCCCAGGAAGCAGAAACAGACAGNTTTTTTTTGCTCTAGGTTGGGTAAGAGCCCTTGTCTCAAAAATAAGGTGGAAAGCAGTTTCAGAATACATCATGTGCATGGGTTGACCTCTGGCCTCCACACGTGTGTGTGTACACATCCACACAAACATAAATAACACACACATGCATGTGCACACACACAAATTTTACAAAAAATTTTATAAAAAGCATAAACAGAAAGCTATTAACTTATTTCACGTATAAACGCAAGTATAAGGCATTACAATATTATAGCAAAATTGCTATGATAAAGTATTAATAGAATTTCCACAGTGTAAGGATAGAACTATATTAAGACACCAGTGGACACAATTCATTAATTAGATAAGTTAAAAGACTAAAACAATATGATTAATAGATACCAAAGGACATTTGATTAATTTCAAGAGCCACTGAGGTGAAAAAGAAAACAGTAAAATAAAGATTTAATAAAAAAAAAAACCCTCTCAAGGGGAGACAGAACAGGAAAATTGAATGGAAAGAGAAGAGGGTGAAAAGGAGGAAATATGGGGTGGGATAACTAACACTAAGGGCCATTTGAAGCTTCATATGGAAACCTACTGCTTTAGAAGCTTTTAAAATATATACATATGTGGGAGACATCTAAATGGAGTCACCAAATAATGGGGTCGATAATACCCCAACTAGGCCTTTTTAGCCACCAAGTGAAACATCCATTGCCCAGAGTGTTACACTCGTTCAGTCATTGACTAAAGAGGACCCATGGAAGCACCCACATATCTCAGGCTACAGTCAATGCTATTGGCTGCTTTCCAAAAACTAATGGTAATACCAAAAATGAATGGTTAAAAAAAAACATTACTGAATACAGCGCTTGCATATTCACCGAACATGGAGAGGTCAAGCTGGTGACTACCTAGAGCTTTCGCCTCTATTGGCTAGTGTTCATGGATCTGGAATGTAACTCTGCACATTGCCAGAGGAGAAAGGTAACCCAGCCACACATCCTGCAATGGACAACAGTCATCTGCCTGCCAGAAATGCTGGTGAAACATGGCGACACAACATTGTGGGAGTGACCAACCATTCTAGGATTGGATTTAAGGCCCGTTCGGTCATGTGAAGCCCGTGGCTGACACTGTTCGGGTGGCCAAGGACTGAGACTTAGACAGGCTGTGGTCCTAGGGGAAAAGCAGAGGATAGTGTTCTGCCAAAGAAATGCAGCAATAAAATGACCCTAACAACATTCTGCTATGCTCTAAGATCACTGTCTCTTTCAGGCATTATCAGAGAAGCTTCCTCTTTCAGTAGATGCGAGCTAATACAGAGACCCACAACTGGACAATGTGCAGAGAATGAGAAACTTTGGAACAGTCAGTCATACATGGTTTGTCTTCATTAAACCTCTCCCCTCGGAGATCAGGGAGCTATGTGCAAGAGGAGGCAGAAAGACTGTAAGGGCCAAAGAAGATGGGAGACTCCAAGGAAACCATGTATTTCAGATACAACAGGACCGATGCACATGTGAACTCACAGAGTCTGTGGCAGGATGCACAGGTTCAAGCCAGACAGGGTCCCAGGCATGAGAGGGAAGAGTGAACATGAGCTCCCATCCATAATCAAGGAGCTATCTCCAGTTGGCATCTGCTTGCAAAGGAAAAATTAGTTCTCTTCAGTGGAGTGTCACTGGGTATATTAACCACACTTAAGGAAGGCCCCATTCCAGAAGTAGATGGTCAACTCAAAACTAACTTAATGATATTTAGTAAATTTTTTGCCTCATACTGCTTCATTTGGACACTTTTTTTTGTTTTGCTGGTCTTTGGCTTGTATAATATGGTTTTTGCTTTTGTATTTTTATGAATTTTATTTGTGTGATTGTGTTTCTTGTGCTTTTTCTTTGTTTTCAGTTTCAAATCCTGGTTTATTTTCTTTCTGTTTTCTACAGAGAGAAAGATGGCATGCAGTTGGGTGGGCGAGTGGAGGGATGGGGAATACCTCAGTAGAGCTGGGGGAGGGAAATTGTGATCAGAATATATTGTATGAAAAACTATTAAAAACAAAAAATGAAAATCCCCTCTACATCCATCATCAGCCACTCTTCTCTGTAAAGAGCTATCCTTTCATAACTGGGACTATTGGGAAAGATAGGACAAACACTTAATTCTGTCTGCTTAATAACCAGTTTTCAAAGGAAAGAGTAAGTTTAATAACCATATTAAAGAGTGTATTATTGGCAACCTTAAATTTTTTTCACTTTTTCCTTTTTTAAATTTGACTTTCTTAGGGGGCATCCATCTTCCACCCATCTGTTTGTCTATCCACCTGCCTATCTACCTACTTACCTACCTATCTATTGACTGATTTGTAAAGAAACAATCCCAGATACCCCTAGCTAGGTTCCACGATATTATTTTTCCAACTATCTAATATCCCACCTCTAAGCTGTGTTCCCTTCCTATCTGACATAAACAATCTCATAAAGCATTCACTCCAGGCAGTTACCACGCAGCCCACAAAATTCCAGCTGTCTCCTCTAGGCTATTATGAATGACTGTTGTTTCCTTACCAATTCCAGCTTGATCCTCACTCTGCTCTGTCTCCCTGTAGATAAGCTTTATTGAAATGATCCATCACAGACTTGCTCTGCTTTCTAATGAGACCCAGTCTAGAGTAAACCTCTGCCTCCTTAGGGCCTTTTAAGCTACCCAATGAAGCCAAGTACAGGTTCCTCTGATTCCCCAAGGAGGCACTTTTTCCCCTCCCCTATTCCCCTGCTGTCCTGCCCCAATTCCAATTCCCCATGGTGGCAGCGAGCAAGAAAAAGAAATCCAGGTTGTTCAATTATAGGCATATAATATACTTGCTGGTTTTTGTAAGAAAGAATTGAAAGTCTAGTTTGAGGATTTATGCAATTCCTATACATATCAATATAATAATTGATGATACATATAGATATGCATCTTTAACTTCTATATGAGATATGTATATTTGCATGCCTCTATACTCACATGTAAATATATGTGTACCAATCTCATGGTTCCCGTGTCTGATGGATGCTTACGTTCTCTACCGTTTGTTCTGAAAGGGCTCTGGGGCTTTGGCATACAAACGTTTCCAAGACTGGTTTAATATATTCCTTGTCTCAATCCTGAATAAAAATTTCAACAGATGTTGCAAGTCAGACCCTTCCATAGCTTACTAGCTGGAGATGATTGTCTAGAATGGTTTAGGAATTTAATGTTAGCATGGTTACTAATATTTAAGTAATTTGTATGTATTGACTCAGTCATTCTGTTACTGGGACTCTAATAAAGAAATCAGGAGACTGTGGCATAGCCTCACATGGTGTGTATTGCAGTGTTGATTGTGTTGGCTGAAGAGTGGAAACCAAAGGGAAGCGGGACTCAGCCAGGCAACAGCCAAAGGGAGAGCAGTGCAGCACTTTTAGAGAAATGAATAACAACTGGAGCATCCCCATGGCCATGAGATATTGAAGAGTAAAAGACACACGAAGCAGGGTGGGGTACACAGCATGGTCTAACATGGAAATAAACTCTCCAGATATTTGTATTGAAATTTGCCATGAAGAAAGAATTTTGACATGCTATTCACTAACGGGAAAGAGGATTAACGAACCCCTTTTTGATTTCCTTCAGTATGTAGGGGTGTGTGTGGCGAGAGAGACACACACACATGGGGGTGGTGTATAGAAACATACATACATCTATATTTTTTAGTAAAAATAAAGAAAACATAAAAAAGAAATAACATCAACCAAAACCCCAAATTTGACTTAAAAGTTTTTTTTTCTTTTTAAATAGATAATCAGTAAAACGAAATATAGATATTTTAGGGAGATAATTAACCAGTGCTTTCTTGGGCAGCTTCTGAACCATAGCCTGGGACTAGGGCAACCGAGCCTCCCACTGTAAGGCATTGCGTGGGCCACTGATCTCCTGGGACCAGAGATGGTGCTCTGTCTAGGTTCCTCTTTCTTCTTAGGTATGTCACAATGGGGGAAATGCTAGGAAAATAAATAAAACCAGAAAGCACTTTTTCAAAAAGTTCTCAGGTCGTTAGATGCTGGGAGAGAAAGTTCACCTCAGAGCATTGGTGACACCCTACAACCTGTTTGCAGTTGTAATTTACCACAAAACCTACCTGGCGGGACTTAAGTGGGTGTAGAAAGACAAGGCTGGAAAGAACCTGGAGCGGCTGCATGTGGGTGATTTGAAAGTAAATTAACAAAGCTTTACAAAGCTATGGGCACTAAAGCCAAATGGAAGAGAAAGCTGAAATGAGAAAAAGTCCATCCCTGCCTTGCAGCACCCGAAGTAATTTCCCGGTGAGTGGGTTTGCATCCTGGCTCCACTAATGCGATAGTTCTACGTATGAGTAATTTTTGAGTTCCACTCAGCAATTCTAGCTCCGCTGATAAAGCCTTCCTGTGGACAAAACAGTCTGTTTACGCTTATCAAAAATACATTTCTGTACGAGAGTAATTTGTGATAAACAAAAAATATTCTTCTTAAACCAGCGGTAACAAGCTCCAGTTCTGCTCACGGCCATGGGAGCAATCGCCTATTACGTGACTTCAATATAATTTTCCAAAAGCACAATGGCTCCCAGCCATTTGTTGTTGTTTTTAAGGCCTGAGCATTATCTAGAAAGTACACTTTGCTGCAAGCCTAATGATATAGGAACAAGAACGCTAATAATCCTTCTATTTCCCTGAACCTATTTCTCGTTTATCTTTCTGGGATCTCAATGGCGCTGGGAAGAAAGAAACGGCCCACGTCATACAATTGCACGACTTGGCTTTTCGGCCGGGTGTTAGGGGGGCCCAGTTACCACCAGCTCCTGCTGGGCGGGTTGCGGGGTGATCCCTGTTGATGTTGACCCTGAAAAGTTTAAAGTTTCATTTGAGGGCACAAGGACTGTAATATCAGTGACCTTGGGGCCTTTTTCCCAATCAAATCTAATTTTTCAACTTAAAGACTATCCTTAACCAAATGAGTTTTATCTTCCAACAAAGAAAAAAAAAGGAAGAATGGGGGGAGGGGATTTTTTCTGGTATCCACAGACTTCTGGCTCCAGCCACCCCCACCTCTTTTTATCTCTATGAAGGGTGAGTGTGCTCATGTTCACACTTCTGCCCCATCCAAGTCTCTCTTACCGCCCAGTTACTGATTGGGAATCTCTTTGGGGCATTGAAAATCCATGGCCAATACAGCTAAGCATCCCATAGCCCAAGAGACTACCATTTCAGGAATAAATATTTCTTCTTTTCTATTTTAAGTGACGTTTATTATTATAAGCACATTCCTTTTTTTTTTAAATAAAAACAGATTAGCACAATGCCAAGCAATTAGTGGACAATATTTGCTAGGTACAAATTTCTCAATCCTGAATGCGCCTCATAGTTACAGGCTTGGGCTGCCAGTAGCTGTTCAGACAGAAAAGGACAAAGGAGCACGGTGTCCCTGGGCAATGCATCAGCACCTGAATAGCCCTCCTATTGGACAGACTCATTCTGTATGGAAACTTTTCCTGAAGGTTTCCAGCCAAGGCAACTGAAAGACAGACTCCTTATGTCTCTCCCTTCGATTGAGAGCATTGACAAAAACATATCTGAGTATCTAGCAAGCAAGCTGGGCCCAATAATGACGCTCACCTCTAGGACTGGATAAAAATATACTGCAGACATATAAGAAGAAACAGAACATGCATTCATTCTACTTCTATAGGCCATGGCTAAATGCTAAAACATTTTTTGCTGATGGAACCTTGTAACTATTCACATCCATGCTTGCAAGCAATAAGACCCTGAGACAATTCGGAGCCCAAATCACATCATTTTAACTGACACAATTTATTCAGAATGTGTTGCAACAGAACCTAATATTTTCATTTAAGTCAAAATGAAAATAATTGACGTTCAAAATTTTGAGCTCAAAATTCCAACATACCCAGGGAATTGAACAAACTCTCTGAGTCCTGATTACTAACTCAAGATGAGGTTTATACCTATGAGCTTCCCCCAGGCACTGGCTGAATTGTCCTTTTAACATCATTTCCAATAAACGGCCTCCTTGTCCCCAGATGGTAAGACGGATGTGTCTAGTGCTTCTCATCTTTCTGGCTTTGAAATGTGAAGGCTTCTAATTTTCTCCTTTTTAAAGGTCTTGTATTTCTTCATTTTAAAGAAATAATTATAATAAAAATTTTAAAATATTACAAAAGTATTATAATATTCATATTATTCATATATTGATAATTTCCCAAGTTTTCCTTTCCTTTGATAGATATATAGATGATAGATAGATAAATAAATAAATAATTTGCATATATATTCACATACTTGTCATGTTGTATGTTGCTTAATGATGGGAATACAGGAATAAGTAGGCCATCAGACATTTTCTGTTAATGTGTGAACATAGTGTGTACTTAGACAAACTAAGATGTTTACAAAGTCCCTAAACTCTATAATCTCATGGACCACAGTTTTTTGTTTGTCATTGACTTTTTGTGTACATCTATGTATGGTGCACATGTTAAACTATAAATATAAAACTGAATGTGTAATTGTGAATACATACATGTACATGTACATATGTATATTATGTAGATATATAACTCTTTAATGGCCAATGGAAGTGAGTTGCAAGCATGTTTCCTATTTATTCCTAATCCATATATTCTTTACCTAAAACAAAGATATTCTTTTGCAGAATCCCAGTGCAAGTGATCAGCATCATGGGATTATCATGACACACCATGCTTCAACCTACAATTCACTTAAATTTGGCCATTTTTCCCACTCTTTATAGCAAATGGGAAGTGGGCAGTCTGGTCTAGGATCAGACACTGTGCAACAGGCCTTTAGAAACTGCTGTTGCTCAAAAGTACAAAGCTAGAAGCCGGGTGAGAGCTTGGCAAGTCGTCTTCATTTTGTGCTTATCTTCTCTGCTTTGTCTGAAGTCACCATAAGAAGTCATTGTCCTTCACCTTTCCTGTTGCAACACTTTGGATTCCAGAACTGTAAAATTTCACAGGACACAGAGAGCATCCCAGCCCAGATGAGGATGGTTACCCATGAGTGTGAAACTGGAACCAAAACCTTCTTTTGAGAACCGACTAACCCCACAAGCCATAGGCCATCTTTCCACCCTGCAGGAACAAACCTGAGCCAGCAACTGAGGAGACACCTAGACAAAGGTTGCTTCATAACTAATCTCATCTCTTGTCTCCTGCTCCAAATGTCCCTCTAGCAAAGTCTAAAGCTTGTTTCAGTAGTCTGAAGACTTACATAGGGTCACTGAATCTATTTGTTCCTCTTCCCGATGTGGCCACAGGGATACATTTACTCTCTGCTTTTCACCACTGTGTGTGTCTTTTATTGGCAAATTGAGGACCAGTGGCAGAGCTTGGCTTTGAGGAATTCCTAGAGCACCACTTCTACCCTAAAATCCCTGGTTTTTACAAATGCATTGCATCCTGTTTCTTTAGACTTCTTCATTTCTTCACAAACTCAACGTTTTGGCCTAGTATAGGGTAGTTACTCTGCAGAATGCTTTAATTTGAGTTCCTTGTGTTTTCTCAAGATTGTGCTAGGTCAGTATCTACAGCGTGAAGTCATTGAGATGACCCTCCCCCTCGCTATCAAAGTAATTATACAAGTGAAAAAAATGAGAGTAAAGGAGGGGAAATATCAGAATTCTTAAAATTGAATTACTATCTGCGAGGACAGTCACAGATGAGTCAGAAGGAATGAAGGTGGGGACTTGAAGGTCTGTTGACTTGCTAGGGGAAGGCAATGTTCTGACAGTGAAGTCGGACTGTGTCTATAGACTTTTCTTCTTTAATTCCTTTTAATTTTTTCTGGTTTTGGTCAAAAGAATGGAATCTGAGAGTGGACAGGGGAGGTGACACAGCTGATAACGTGACTGTTACACATGTGTGCAAAGCTGAGTTCAGATCCTCAGCATCCACGTATAAAACAAAAGTGGAGGTGTATGTCTGGAACCCCAGAAGGGAGGTTGAAACAAGCGAGGATGCGCCAGTCAGCCAACCTCTATTGGCGAGCTTCAGGTTCAGTGAGAGACCTTGCCTCAAAAAATACATTGATGTGGACCTCTGGCTTCCACACACACATGCATTTGCACATGTACATACATGGGCGAAAAGGGTAGGATCGATGTTGCATTTCTGGCTCAAGAAGAGATTTCTGCACAGCAGAGGCATTCTGGCAAAGGAACAAAAGCATAGATTTATTCCCTCCTGTAGTAGTTAATCCAAATAAGCGTGTCAACCACCTGAATAGGAAAAGCCCCTCAGCACAATGGTATGCCCTCACCCCATGAGGCTCTCTCCCTTCACAGTGGTCCCTTTGGTCATAGTTCTCTCCCATCCCTTTAGTGTATCCTATTTTTCTACAAAATAAATGTTATCTTCTACCCTGTGCTCTCTGGGTCTCGTTTGAATTCTTTCCACAGAGATCACAAAGATGGGGCTGGTGAAGGAGGACCATAGGGAGGTCTCAGAAACTACTAGACTTGGGTTACACACTGTTTGTGGGAACACAGTGAAGGAGGGTGCTGCATCCTTCTCAGGCATTGGAGCCAGGGGTGCATGCCATGGTTTGTCCATTTCTGATCACCTTAACAACCGGTTGTTTTAGTTGGTCTGCTGGATCTCCCCACAGAGTAGCTGATGCCTTTGAAGGGCTTCAGAATTACTAAGTAACTCAGTAATTACTTCCGTTGAGACTGAGGTACCCAGTGCCTTGGCGTATTTCTATTCTTAACATCCCCTGATAGCTCTTTCCCATCTGCAGTTCTCACAGTACCTTTTCAAGTTCAGCTGACAATAACCCTCCTTTCTGTAAAATATTTTGTAATTGTTTGGGCAGTTCTAGAAAGATGTGTTTTTATTGTGATCACTCTATCCATCAATGCATTTTAAGAATTTGATTGAGAACTTTTCAGCTCTCCGTTTCTTCTATGTGAAGACTTATGGCAGACAGTTCTAATGCCTGTACTGACGGTGACCCCATGGGAACACATGTTCAGTAAGTCTCAGCGTGGGCTTCTGGGGGAAGAGTGGAGATGAGGAAGTCAGAGCAGAACACACACTAATGCTGTAGTTATTTAAACTCATACCAGAAGGCAGATCTAACTATCCTGGTATATTTAAGACACACTTCTATGTGAAGAAACACATTTCCTCCCGCAAGAAGATGGCTCTCAATTTGAAATTAAATGATGACTTTTTGCCCTCTGTCCCCTTCAAGTCACTCCAGTGAAGCACTCTTTGTTTTACAAATTCTTCCTAAAGCCTTTGGGTTTATTCGGAATGATCTCTCCATGTCTTGTCTCATCCCCTCCCTGCTTTTAACTTGGGTAATGTAAAATTCTTTTTTTTGCATTTTTTTGTATTTTTTTATTAAAAATTTCCACCTCCTCCCATTTCCCTCCCATCCCCCTTCCCCCTCCTCC
>LOJH01037013.1:0-15371 GCA_001685095.1 Ellobius talpinus | reverse complement strand
GCCTCAGCGGATGGGGGAGGGAGTGGGCATGGCTTGTCTCTTAAAGAGACATAACAACCATTACACCCTCCCAGAGTAGCTTTTTGGTTTGTTTTTGTTTAGTCAAGATGTTTATTTTAGTCAATATTTTAGCACTTAGTATGACTACTTAATGTGTTGCAGTTGGATATCAGCCTCACTTGTGCATGTGTTTGGTAGGGTTCTCGCAACTGTGAATCCAAGTCTTCCTTTTCCCCACACTTGGAAAAATGAGTTTACTTTTTCCTTCTCTCTGATGCTGTCTGGAAATCTGGGGACCCTTAGCTAACCTTTGGACCAATGTCATGAAGATGGAAGGTGTCAATTATTTCCCTAGTCCTTCTCAGTGCAGATGGTCCAGTAATAGGATTTTTCCCTTTACTGATTAACCCAGTAGTCAGAGTGTCCTGCTGGGTGCCTCAGAATCCTGTTTCATCACACTGAGACTTTAACTCTGGTCTGACACTAAAACACATGGTCAAAGTTATTCTTAAATAATCTCTCTGTCTCTTGGTTTGGGTTTTTGTTTCTGTGAAGAGACACCATGGCCACAGCAGCTCTTATAAAGAAAACATTTAATTGGGTGGCTCGCTTACAGGTGCAGAGGTTCAGTCCATTATTATTAGGGTGGGGTAGCATGGCGGTAAGCAGGCAGACATAGTTCTGGAGAAGTAGCTGAGTGCCCTACATCTTGCAGGCAATAGGAAGAGGTCTGTGACAACAGGAGTAGCTTGAGCAAATAAGAGCTCAAAGCCCGCCCCCACAGTGACACACTTCCTCCAACAAGGCCACACCCACTCCAACAAGGTCACATCTCCTAATGGTGCCATACCCTGTGAGATTATGGGAGCCTATTACATTCAATCTACCACACTCTCCAAACCAAAATAGGGTGTCTTTTCTGAGGTGTCATTCTCTTTGCACAGATTTTTGTTTGAGATCTTTAAACCAAGACAAACAGCATCCAAGAGGGTTGTGCATTTTGTGCTGCATAAGAAAGCAAGGGATGGAGATGCACATTGAAGGTGCCACACGTATTTTAAAGATTGCATCTCGAATGTGCCATGCTTTAATTAGAATATCCTAGAGAGTTTTAAAGATGCCGATGTCAAGGATTCTCCCTAGAGAAATTATATCAAAGTTTCTGGAAACAAGAACCAGATTCCGGTACTCAGTGACGCTCCCAGGCAATCTGAAGCAGCCAGGAATAAATACCTCCATTATGCGTGTAAAGTCTTCTTTAGGAAGTTACGAGACTTTGCTACATTGTGTTCCTCTTATTTTTTTGTAGTTTCAAATGCATAATGGCAATTGGTTTTTTTAATGCCCTTGTGTGGCTGGAGAGATGGCTAAGTGACTAAGAGCAAGGCCTGCTTTTGCAGAGGACCTGGATTCAGAAACCCTGTCTCAAAACAAACAAACAAACAGACAAATAAATAAATACTGCAGTCTGGGAATGGGACAAGTCGGATGCCTTTAATTTTCCAATCAATGCGTACAGAACAGGTTCAGGTAGGATTTCTCTTGAAAATTTTAATTGGGCTTCTGCTTTGTCCTTCTGATCAAAGTTAGCAGAGCTTTCTGGAAGGAATGATGGTCTTCGAAGACTCTGCCATTACCACTCTGATTTACTTTCACAAGGTCTTTGCCTCTCAGACGTGAACTAAGTGGAAACAAAATAAACAATTTCTTTGGAGAACGCTGGGTCTTCACCTAAAAAGCCCCCGGTGGTGAAGAGTTCATCTCTATTCTGTTTTACGGAGTATCTCTTTGGCAGAATGTTCTGGGCCTTGGGGTGCCTATCAGCTGTAATTGTGAAAGTGGCAGACAAACCTACTCTCACTGTTCAGTCTGGAGAGCAGTCAGATCTTTGCATACATGTGTGCATGTCATCTTTATTCTTTGTTCAAAGTTCTTCCTCTGAACATGCTTCTTTCAGAACAAAAATGGAGGCTTCAAAATGCCTTAAAACAAAAGAAAACTCTTTCTTAAAATGATGATGCTACTGAGCTTTTAATTGTGACAAAATCTTGGAGGGACATGCCATAAAGGAGAAGGGATCTATCTGGATTGTGTTTTCACATGGCCAGAACGTGAGGAAAATGAGTGGGGAGGGAGGGAAGATGGGAGAGAAAGGAGGGGGGAAGGGAAGGGTGGGAGAATATTTCATAGGGAAAAATTATACAAGATACATCTTTCGGAGGCTCTAGGAACAAAACATACCCTTTAAAGACATGGCCCAGTGACCACATCCATCAGCTAGGGACCACTTTCTAAAGTCCACTCTACACCCTGACAACCAATCAGCTCTGGACCCATGGCTAGAGGATTCACTGATGAAGTCACATCCCTCATGATACAATTGACTCTCAGAGGCTCTAACTCAGAACTCTGGAGCTCTGGGGATCAAGCCTTCAAAAGGAGTTAAGAGACTTTTCCTAGTTCCTTTCCCTTCCTCTAGTGTCTGTCTCTCTGTAATGTCCATATATACAAAGGACATTATCAAACAGTGTCCAGTGAATTCAATATGTATAAGCAGACCTGGCCACAAATTCCAAGTCATGCCAACATTTCTTCAAGGAGGCCTTCTTTGTTCTCAACTATTTAAAAATTCCCACAGATCACTCAATAATCGTTTGTAAGACAGCTCCTATCCCACCGGCTTTTTGTATTTTCTTTACTATTATGCTCATCTGATATTGTCTTCTTTCAAAACTAAATGAAATTATCTTTAAAATACTTTACTATAATTTTATTGTCCTGTGTATATTTTTTAATCTTAAAAATTATTTTATCGTTTTATGTGTATAAGTAGTTTGCCTGAAAGTAGGTATGTGCTCTACATGTATGCCTAGTCTCCACGGATGTCAGAGCGGGGTGTCAGATGCCCTGGAGCTGGAGTTACAGATGATTGTGAGCCACCATTTGGGTGTTAAGAATTGAACTCTGGTCCTCTATAAGAGCAACCAGTGCCCTTAACCACTGAGCCATCTCTCAAGCCCTAAAAAAGCAAGCAAAGAAAAAGCTTCTTTTAGTTTGTCTTACTTACTTATTTTAAATCTCACACTATTCTGTTCTAATCAAATGCAAAAAAATCTCTATTTCCAATTGTATTCCCTATATGTACCTCATGAAAAAAAAGTTATAGTCAACATTTGTAGGAGTCAGTGGCCAATAAGGAAAACAGGTGTGAGCTGAATGGGGGTTAAGTGACCTGCATCATAACTTCACCCCAACATGCTACCTTTCTGATTATCAATCCATTTATTAAGTGTGAATATTGATTATTAAATAACTCATCATCACAAGATTCTGATAGCATAGTTTTCAAAAACAAATCATTTTTGCCAAAAAGATAAAATTTGAAACAAAAAAGAGAACCCATTACACTTAAGATCCTCATCCTGTGGCTCAATCAGTAAATGAATTGTAGAATTCTTCATTTCAGCACAACTAAGATAAAAGACATTCTTTATTTAAAGGTTGAATTTCTGTCAAGCTGGTCACTAATTTTATTTATTCGTTTTCCAGTTAGTTTCCATGCATGTTTCATGCAGTTTTGATTCTATTAATAGCCCAGGTGAGAAAGCATTGGGTTAACAGGGGGGGATATTGACGTTTGCAACCATACCTTGTTAGACAGAAACTTCCTGATGCCCCAAAGGTGATGATAAACAATTAAATTCGTAGCAGCAATGAATTCAAGAGGTGAAGTGGAATTCGTCTCCCAGCTCAACAGCAGTTCCAGAGTTCTTTGGAAATAACTTCTCGGAACACAGCCCTCCAGACTTTTTCCCTTGATAACTTTGCACAGTGAGCCAGCCTGGCTATAGACTTGGACGTTGCTGCTTTCCAGAAAAGAACAAACTGGAAACTATTTGCTGCCTTATGTTGACCTCGCCCTGGGACAAAACATCAGTAGCTATTGTCCTCAAAGCAGAGGTGAACCAGCTCAGCCACTGCTTCGCCGTCTGCCTCTGTCTTCATTATCTGACTAATAAAACTAATTTTGCCGCAGCCATTGAGAAGGGATAATGTAGGCCCTGAAACATAATAGCCGATCCTGAATCCAAATGATTTTCATACTCAGAGCAGCTGCTACCCCTTCGGCTATCTCGGAGATGGATGGACTTGGAAAGGGTGGTTTTTTTTTTCATACCACAGATTGAAATTTTCATCTCAGGAACAACAATTTATAAAGACGATGCCTTAGGTCTCTTTTGGAGGAGCACACAGTTATTAAGCTCACATATAAGTAATGTGGCGCAGAGAGAGCTGCTCACAGCCTGTATCCAGTCCCCGTTTGACCCGTGTCACTGGCTGGCTGCTAGCGAGCATGCAGATGCATTCTCAGACCAGGTGACTGAGCCTCTTCTCTGAGAGCTGATTTAGATGTGATTTTTTTATTGTTCTTAACAACCAAATAGTGGTATACACTCCCCTCTAACGCATTTAGAAGTGGTATACACCCTAGCAGGCATCCCTCTTGAATAGACATATTTATGCTCAGTTGCTTTTTTTTTAGCAATACCAATGTTCTTTGTGAAATGGGAACTGTGAGAGAAGGGGATCCATCCATCCACCTTACACTGAATGAGGTTGTTGCCAAAAACACAGAAGTAGGAAACAGAAAGTGCCCGTAGGCCTTTGAACCCCAAACTGTGATGGTTTCTACAGCTTGCCCTCCCTCATAAGGTGTTCCTCGCCTCTTTCTCTCTCATGATCCATGCAGCTAAGTATCTTTGTCTACTTTTTAAAACTATTATTTAGAATTTTTTTAGAAGTAGAATTTTTGAGGGCAGGATCTGTGGTAAGACTTTGGCCTCCCATGCACGAGGGACTCCAGGTTCATCCCTCAATCCTGCCAATGGAGAAGATGCCAATATATCAAGATTTTCATCAAATGATTTCCCTGCCCCACTTGGCAGCTTCTGTACCTACCTGGTCAGTCATGGAACCCATACAGAGGAACAAGAGTCTCCTCTGTGGTGTCTCTATTAATGATATTGTGAGCTGTTGGATGTCTAACATGGTCATGACGTTATGGCAAATAAATGGTACTGAGCATACTTTGAATCCAAGACTGTTTTCAGTAGATGTATGAAAATAGCTGAAATATAATGATATTACCTGATGCAGGTCTACTGTGGTGCCACACAGCTGTAAGCTAAGACTCAAGCAGCTGTGAGAGGATGAGTCTGAGGCTAGCATGGACCCCAGAGTGAGGCTTTGAGAAAGAAAAAGAGATGGTGATGATAAAAGCCATAAATAGTACAGTTGGGGAGATGGGTCCATAGATAAAATCACCGGTTGCGTTTCCAAGTTTGACTCCCAGCACCCACATGGCAGCTCACAACAGTCTATCTCGAGGTCTTGGAGGTCTGAGGATATCTTCGGGCCTCCGCAGGGCACCAGGCACACACACAGAGTCCTCCGCACGCACGGAGGCAAACTAAGTACTCTCCACACACAACAAACAGCTCTGCATAGACATGAGTGAATGAGGGTGCGGTACTAACTCTAGATAGGATAACAACGAGGATAACGGGGACTTGGCTACTTTATGCAGACAAAGTCCTAGTTAGCTTTTAATTGTCATTATTGAACTCCAGAATTGAGCATAGCTAAGTGGGGAATATTAAAATCATCCATATTGCCCATGCCTGCTCTATACTGCTAGGGAGCAGAACACCCTGACCCAGAGTTTTCAGTCTTCTCCTCCCGGAGCATCTCTTGGCAGGAAGGGTGCAAAGCCCTCAGCTAGAAATTCCTTACCCAGCCTTTTCTCTCTCCCCAGTCTCGGCTGCAAAGTTCCCAGCATGACTCTTTTCTAAATGTTCCCACTTGCTTATCTCCTCAGCATTCTCTTGTCTAATCACCGCCCCCACACAGACTTTGCAGAATCAAATGCTACCTCGTGCGCTAGAATCCTGTTCCCCACAGACATGCAAAGAGTAGAAAAATACCAGCAAACGTGGAATTGCCTTAGAAAGCTTACAGAAACGGATGAGCCTGTCTAGATTAGACACCAACTCAGAGAAAGCCAGCAGGGGATGGAGAGATGGTGCCTCAGTCAGGACCAAGTGTCTCTCTGGCAGAAGACCTGAGTTCAGTTTCCAGCACCCATATCAGGCAGCTCACAACTGCCTGCAACTCCAATTCCTGGAGACCTATGTCTCTGGCCCCTGCAAGGTACTAACACTCATACATACCACCCTCACCCAACACACACATAATTTATAAAATAAATATTTTAAAAGAGCAGTCAAACTATTTAAAACATTTAGCACAATGGTAACAAGTTAGCATTACAGGGGAGTCACCAAGTAGCAACTTGGGAACTTGGGTTTCTCTTCATAGGCACACGAGGTATGAGGGTCTAATATTAAATACAATATGTAGACTCATCCTAAGAACAGGTTGATTCAAAGCAACCCACTTGAAATACATGAAAATTTTTATTTACTCCACAATATGTATGCAAAAGTGTACTAAACTAAGCCATTTAGTCAATGGGTTGAAAGCGGTCAGTGTAATGGGGGACACAACCTCACTTCTCAAGCTCAGAATCTTCTCTTTCCCTTTTTCAATTTCATTTAATTTCTCATGGTAAATATTTCAAATAAATATCCAAAATACACTGAACTTTCAGGAGCCTGGCATCTGACAATACAAACAGAATTAAAATTTACTTAAACTATTTGTATTATTTAATATTGATCTTTCAAGATAGGGCCGTAAGCAGCTACACTGGTCTTGAATTTCCTGTGTAGTAAAATATAGTCAAGGAGGCCCGTGAACTCCCTCACTTCCCTCCTCCTCCCAAGAGTAAGATTGCCAGTTCTGGTTTAGCTTTTGTGTTAATGAGAATTGTATTATCAGTTATAAACTGATATTTGCTTTAGTAACATTTTGAAGTTAGGTTTTTCCCTTCCTTTTTAACTTTTAGATAAGTTTCTTTCATGTTTAAGATAATGAGATTTATAAATTCTAAGTATATACTTGAATGATTTTTGTATGTAACTTTTTCCACAGTCAGACAAATGGTTGTTGGGCACCTGCTCATCCAGATTACCCTCCCTCTCCTCTCTCCCAGTCCCTGCCCCCCCTTTTTAAGCAGGGTCTTATAACATGACTCTGGCTGGTCAGGAACTGGCTGCTTAAACAAGGCAAGCCCTAACGTCAGAGCCCTTCCTGCCTCTCCCTCCTGAGTATTGGGATCAAAGGTGTGCGCCCATGAAGCATCATACTTTTAATGCACATTCATGTTGTCAAATCAAATAGTACTTTATTTCTTTTATGATGTTGAATAGCAAGAAAATAAGATTCTCTATCTCTTGTTTTTCTGATGGCTGTAAGTCGATTAGTTTGCTCCCTGTTGCTGTAATAAACACCATGACCCCAAATACGTAGTAGAAGGAAAGCATTTACTTGTTTACACGTTCACACCACAGTCCATCAGTGGAGGAACCTGAAGGTAGGACCTGAACTACAGACCGTGGATGAAATCCTTACTTGAGGGTTCCTGATGGCTTGCTGAGGCAGGTTTCTTAGACAGCCCAGCCCACATAGCTAGGGATGGTACCCCTGCCCCAGTAATGGTTGGTGTCTCATCATCCATTAATAATCCAACTCTACCTCACAGACATGCTCACCGGCCACTCTGATGGAGACAATTTTTCAGTTGAAGTGACTCTGGGTTCAGGCCAAGCTGATAGCCGAGGCTCTCCAGGACACCAAGTAGTTAGTGTCGTGGAGCAACTGCTCTAAGGAGACTAAACTTGACCCATAGTCCTCCTTGTAACTAAAGCATCCTCAGAGAGATGAGCTCACTCTCACAGCAACAAAATAGCCAAAAGAAACAACTGTATCTAGACAATTCTCTTCCCTTGTCCTGATCCTCCTCATCTGTTTGCCGGTTCCTTCTACAGACTGAACAAAACCGATAAGGTCTCTCGTGCATCCAGGGCATTCACGCTTCTGAAATGGTGAAAGAGCTTTCACAGATGGCTTTCCTTGCATTGACTTTTCCTCATGCGACAACAGCATCAACTTCTCTACTCTCGTCATCATCTACCCTGCAGGTCTAGTTAAGGAGCAGGGGCAGCCACTCACCTGCACGGTGCTTTCCTGTGTAGCATGGCCCCGTTTTGCTGTTAAAGGCTTGGCGTGCAGTGAGTGACATGTGTGTCCGAGCCTCATAGAAAGGAAAAGTGTCAGTCAAACAGAGAATGCATGAAAACCAAAACAAAAACCAGAAATTATTACACGGAAGAAAAGAGAAGCAAGACCAAGAAATGTGCGCCCTTTCCAAGTTCATGTGTTGAGTCTGAAAACTTTACGCCTCAAATTTGCTCAGTAGTATAGAATATAGGGAGAAAACTATTATTTTATGCCATACTAATGCAAGGCTATTATAAAACCCATTGCCAGCCACCGTTTTAAAAATTTGCTCTGAAAATTCAATTTAAAAAAGAATAATATACTCAAGTGTGGCAGCAAAAATAGGAATGGCATACAAAGGAAGGGAAGCAAGCAGAAGGGACAAAATAAAAAAGAAATAATAGAAGGAGTTTATTTCCAACACACCAGGCCAACTGTTGCTCACTTAGCAGTGTGCCTGCCTCAGAGAGGACAGGGCCATGTGCAATTCCACCTTTGCACTGAGCAGGAAGCGCTTGCAGGCTCTGTGAGTGAAAATTCTCACTATTTAGACCCCAGCTTCATAAAGCATGGGTCACAAGATCCAAGGGGTATGTAACCAAACAGAGGGTCGTGAAAAACTTGACAATGACAAAAGATTCCTAAATGCTTAAGAAAACTGAATTCAAATTCAATTGTACACTGGACTCAACCTGTTTTGGCAGCACTCATGGATGTTGCATCCAGCGACTTTCCTGAAGTCTCACAGCTGCATATGCAGCATGCACAACACACAGCATGCACACTGCACGGCATGCACACTGCATAGCAAGTACACTGTATAGCATGCACACTGCACAGCATGCACACCGCACAGCATGCACACTGCACAGCATGCACACTGCACAGCATGCACACTGCACAGTATGCACACTGCACAGCATGCACATTGCATAGCATGCACACTGCACAGCATGCACACTGCACAGCATGCACACTGCACAGCATGCACACTGCATAGCATGCACACAGCACATGCCATGCAATGGAGATGAATGCTGACTGAAATACCTCAGCTCAGAGTCCAGAGTATTGGTCGTTATTGATCACAGTGTTCCCACGGCATGTATGGCATTTCCGGTCCTTGCAGAAATGTGGTAGTCCAATCGCGGAAAATGAAGATGTCTTCTATTTCCCTGCATCCCTCAGGATGAGATCATCAATTGGCATCTCTTTGAATTGTCTTGTGTCAGGATGTTTGATTTTTAAAACTGCTGTTGGCCTTGCTGACTTGAGTTTCACTTAAATAATATTTAAATGAATTTTGGCTTGGGATAAGAACAGGATATCCAACAACTTCTGAAATGTCCTTAAACATATGCCTGCTATTATGTATTATGTATTCAGGTGAAGTAGTGAGCCAGCATGGAGGTTTATAAAATCAAAATATTAGTCAAATCTGAAAACCGCTGAAGATGCTGTACATGCTGCAGTGCCAAAGATTTAACAAATGATTATTTTATAGTTTTATGTTTGTGTGTATGTGTGTGTGCATATATGTGTGTTTGTGTGCAGGTGCATGAGTGTGCACACATGCGGAGGTCAGAGGTCCATCTTGGAAGTCATTCCTTAGTACCCATCCAACTTTTGTTTTGAGACAGGGTCTCTCAGTGAGAAATGACTGGCCAGGAACCTTCTGAGGTCCACCTATCCCAGCCTTTTCTGGAGCTGGGACAAGCTCCTGCTACTATGCCTGGCTTCTTAATGGGTGCTGGTATCTGGCTCAGATCTTCAAGTCTGAGTAACAAGGTACTTTATCAGCTGAACCTTCTTCCCAGTCCCCAGTTGATTCCTTGGTAAAAACCCAACAAGTACATTGATCTCATTAAAATATAATTTGCCCTTCATCTTTAGTAAGTGACAAAACTATTTGTAGCTTAGAGAATTAACTTAAAATAAATTTCTTTATGATTTATTATCGCCAGATGTTTTCTTTGAACATGTTTGATATACTTACATATTTGATATACTTGAATTCACCTAAAGATTTCATGAACAAAAGCAAATCAAGGGGAAGAAAATTTGTGCAGTGATAAGGCATGTTGTGATCAAGAAAGGGGGCATGCAGCCACAGCAGTTACATCCGCTGTCATCTTTAGCCCACTTCTATCTCCAGGGACCTAAGCAAGAAGCGATGGGTGCTTATTCTCAAAGGCAAGGAACCTAAGATGATGTCTTCTCTGACACATCTTACAGAAGACAAGACTATTGAGAGCTGAAGGGACATGGGGAAATACTCAGTCAGCATTTCCTTGGAAGGGTCGCTCATCTGTAGCACAGAAAGATATCGTTCCTACAGACATGAAATTTCACAAAGTGAAGCTGAAGCCGTCAGGTGGAGTTCAAGACATGAGGATATCGTCTGAAATGGCTTTTTAAATGCGTGTGCACAGCAGTTTGGGGTTATGGGGCGTAAGTGCAAGAGCATCTTTTCTTGCTCTCTTTTGGGGGGATTGGGGATAGAATGGAACCATAGGGTGGTGGGGATTGTGTTACTACCACTGAAAGCAGTTTTTGCTCCAAAACAATGGATTTGAAAAAGCCCACCCCTTGAAGTTCCCAAGTTAGGGAGTGTAGGTGGCTGTTGACTTTCAGTTTTCATTTTGTGCCAAATTCCTCAGAGTCTGATTTGATCAAAATAGCAGGTAATTTCATTTGAGCGATAAGAAGCTTGGTTGGAGAGGAAGGTGACAGGAAAGAGTAGAGGCACCACCCAGCTAGCACCTCCCTGCCTGTATCTTGCTTGGGAGTGTAGATGGTAAAGTCTGTGGACCTGACACGGTGTTTCCTATCGGGTTTTACTAGCACGGATGGAGGCACTTAAGACATTTGGGCTCTGACTGGCTTCCTGCAGCACAGCTTCAAAGATAGTAGATTATGTCACATGGTAGAGGACATGATGGTCTAATGTCTCAGACTATTTATATTGTGAGCTTCATAAGAGTGCCAAGTATGAGCAATTCATCATCTAGGAGACACCCTTGTTGGAGGTAGTAGGCGAAACTCACCGTGGTGATCTGATTGCAGTAATGATCTTAGTTTTATAGACTTAAATTTGCTTTTGTTTTCATTTTTATATATTTTTTTTCAAGACAGAATTTCTCTGTCTAACAGCCCTAAATATCCTGGAACTAGCTCTGTAGACCAGGCTGGCCTCGAACTCACAGAGATCCACCTGCCTCTGCCTCCCAAGTGCTGGGATTAAAGGCGTGTGCCACTACCACCGGGCTAGTCTTAAATTCTTGGGCGCTGTTGTCAGCTCTCCCAAATGATCACTCCAAAGCAGCTCACTGACCATGTTAAGGCAGAGAAGCTGGAATGGTTTCTGTGTTCTTTTAATCCCAGGGCTATTGTCCCTTTGAAGACCAGGGGAAATATTTACAGCAAGGCTCTTTCCACTGTGGTCTAATTCTCTGTGCCATATTTTTCATAGCAGTATTGAAAAGACTCTCTGGGGATCTCATACCAGATTACAGAGATGGTGTCCCCCAGAAAACAAAATATTCAATTGGAGCTTACAATGTGCTGCTATGTTTCCTAAGGACTGCTTTTTCAAAAAAAAATCTAAGGAGGCATATATGAGGTTAAGAGATTCAGAAGAAAGCCTTTCTGCCTCCCTGAAATGTCACATACCGTGTAGGACAACTTTCTAATGCCACAGCAGAGGAAGGACTGTTGGCTAAAAGCAATCCCTCAATGTAAAGGAATCCCCTAAAGGGAGAACAAGCATCCAGAGAAAGTTGCTACACACAACTTACATTGTGATTTTCTGCCAAATTAAATAGAAAGTGTTAAGTGGCTTTTAAATTCATCAAGGGGAGTCTCATCCCTCCGAGACACGAGACACGATACACTGTGTCTGGCACATTGGACTCAGTGTTTACGAGGCAATCTAGGAGGGACAGGTGTTCTCAGAGTGCTCAAAAGCTCACACTGGCAGGAGAGGATGGCATCAGGAAGGACCGCAGCGGCAGCTGCAGAGCAAGGCGCAAGAGAATGTAGGTGGACCCAGGAGCCTCTTTGCTTCGAGTGCAGACACAAACTGAGTAGAGGGCAAACGTGGCAAGAATTCATTAAATACACAATCAGGAAACTGTGTATTTTTGTTTACACAATAAACAAATGGTGGCTTATATGATGGAGAAATTACAAGGTCCTATAATTAGGAGCACAGCCTTTGGATAAGCTCTTCTTACACACGTTTCATGTTCAAAACCTTAATTTCAATGATACCAAGGTGACAGACATGTTTTCTTAATTTATTACGGTGTGTAAAAAAATTGCTAATAGTTATGGCTTTTGTGCTATGTTTAGACATTTTTCTGAGCCTCCTATGAGAAGGAGACAAAACACACCAAAGGATATTTTTGCCTTTTAGTTTCTTTTACCTGTTGGGTAAGTTGGGTAAGCCAAATAATTTTTCAAGCTGATTGTTGTGTTTTGTTCATTTCATTAGTGAAAAATAGACCCGATGGACAAAAATGTTCAGACACTCATTGCTGGCTGGAATAGAACTGTACCCCAGCCACTGGTTTTCCTATTCCTCTCCTAGATCTCATTTCATGTTGCATTAATATTTGAGTCATTGGGAAACCTAGCTGGCAGCCAACATGTTATGACAAACTTACTAGAATAATGGTAATTTATTATTTAATCTAGCTACTTTTGAAGATGTACCTTTGGTCAGTAGAATTTTCACATAAGTAAAGGGGGGGTCATTGCAGAAATCTGACTTCCCAAAGAATTTAAAGAAGGTCTAAAGACAACTTAGAGGTCAGGGCCCTTGTTGCTTTTCTAGAGTTTTGTTTCGGCACCCACATCAGGGTGTGCACAACTGCCTGTGTCTCCAATCTGAAGCCCTCTGGTGGTCTCTTTGGGCATTCACACACAGATGGCATATAATTGCATATACTTACACACACACACAATTTTAAAAAATAATTAATCAAAACCAAATACAAAGAGCTGACATGCTTAGAAAATCTTTATCTTTTTTACCCTAAATTAGCTGGTAGCAGTAATGGAATCAAATAGTATTTAAAATGACCATTTATGATTTATCTGGCAACCTTCATGAGCTTTATGCTAGGAAAAATATCATAGCTATCAGCATGGAAAACAAGTGAAACAGAAGACTTCAAATAGTGAAATCTTCCTATGTCCTCACGGCAATTCCTTCCCACCCCCAAGGCACTGTGTCCCTGGCCTCAGGCTCACCAGGGATTCAGACTCCTTTTAGACATCTGGGCTCCTCTGAAATCTTGGTGCAACAAGGCCAGCTGCTGAAGGTTAATTTCAGGAAGACGGAGGATGTTTTCAGAACAATGACAGCAGGAACTCAAGTTCCAGATATTTCTGGAAAGTTAGAGATGACAGAGTTGGTGAATTCCGAAAACGTTGCTCAATTTCTGGTTTTGTGCTTTGCCTGTGGAAAAAGAGCCATCTGTGTATTCAAGTCTACAACTTTAGCAACTGGCCCCAAACCAAAAGGAAATACTTTCTTAGGTATGTGTTGTACATGAAGCATGATCAGGCATCCTCGGTGCTGTGGGAATCCCCATGGTGCCCAGAATGTAATGGGTTTCCAATTCATACCAAAGATGGCCATGGCAGGTTATGTGGTCTTTGGTTCTTGGGCTTGCATAGGATGACTTGGATTGGCTGCGTGGCTGGTTGACCATTTTCTCTGCCCGTGTGCTCTTTCCTCCTAGGGCCTGAGCTGTGGGAAGCATCATCTTCAAGTAGACGTGACCTCCGTCTCCTTCAGTGCTCAGCCTAGGCCTAGTTCATAGTTATGTCTGTGGCTCAGTGGTCAATCAAGTCCCTGTTTTGTGTCCTCCAGGGCACTAGTCAGGTCACAGCAGAAGCGATGCATAATCTCAGCCCTCACAACCTGACGGAGCACTTTTCATCCACTCGAACTTGAGTTTTGCAGTGTGCAAACTTTCTGGCTTCTTTTGCATTTGGATTTGTGATTTTATTCCCTGTCCATCGGTGTTCTCCATTTCGGCAGTCCTCTGAGTATCCTGGGATACTGGGCACAGCTGTAAAATGAGGACATTTGTATCTATCCTATATAGTTGTTCTAAGGAGTACTGGAACCCATATGTGAAAAAGCTTTACAAATCTGCTTTCTGGAGACTGCTGTATATTATACACACATAAAACCTACAGGAAGTTATAAAATAATCCACATATACATTTGTGATAAATTTACACATATGTTCATCTCTTGCTCTTTGAACATTCAGTGGGTGTGGGTATCTTCTTTGACTGGTCTAACTGACTTGGGACTGCATCTAATGTATTCTTCATTTCAGTTACAGTATTTTTCATTTCTAGGTTTCCCTTGTCAATCTTTTTCAATCTTTTCTACCTCACTAAGTAGAAAGTCATCTTTATATGCTTCCCCATTTATGCTATGATATGGTAATCATAGTTATTTCATAACCCTTGCCTGATGCTTCCAAAAGTTTCATTTTATAAGCATTTCCAGCTGATTTTTTTCCATTTGGGTGTTCATCCCTGTCTGCTAGCATGCCTCGTACTTGTTGATCGCATTCAATATGGTTTTCATGCAGACACAGTGAAGGCAAATGACTCTGCCTGTGAAGTCTGGGGCGAATCTGGCTGGCTTGGAGACATTTCCCCTTTCGCTGTAGCTGTGCTGAGCCTAAGGCTCCAACTCTTTCCTTAGAGGCCTTCTCTTTTCTTCTCTGCTGTCTCTGGGTTTGGATATACATTCTTCCTTAAGTGGAGATGACACTTTGCTGATCTTTCAGGTCTAACTTACCAGGGGGTAGCGCTGTTGTTCTGAGGAAAGCCTGGCTAAGCTTTTTCCTGCTTAGTAGACTTGATTATGGCAAGTGTTTCTGCCATATTTCAAAATGGCTAGTTATTTTCTCTTTCTCAACTAGAAACACAGGGAGGTGTTTTGTTTTGTTTTCTCAACTATTTATCCTGAGGAACCTGATTACAGTTCCAGAGGGAAAACTTTGGAAAAATGGCTTTGTCAATCACATTCCACGACTGATAAAATAATTACATAAGTTTTCCTGTAGTGAAAGGGCGAGCGGGCCTGCTTTTCATCCCGCCAGGCTCCCGCACATCTAGCTTATACCCTGAAATAACAACACACAAATTGTATTCAT
>LOJH01037012.1:0-16433 GCA_001685095.1 Ellobius talpinus | reverse complement strand
GTGTCTGCCCACATGTCTCCCACCCACGCGCCCACCCGCCACCGCCGCCGCGGCCACGACTCTGCACCTGCACCTTCGGGGACTCATTGTGCTGCCTGCACCAGCCCGTTCCGCTTGCAGCCAGGGCTCACGGCTGCTCTGACATTTTTTAAAAAATCATAAAAGCTTCCTAATCCTAAACAGCTGTCATTAAGTAACTCTTACTTTCAAACCTGAGGCAGGCCCCGAGCTGAAGCAGTGGGCCTGAACTATTTCCATGTTCAAAACATTCGCTAGTTTAAATTTAGTCTTCTATCTGATCCCTCAATAACCAAGTCAGAAGAACATTGTACATCTTAGAGATGAAAAAGACAGACCCGGAGAAGCAGACACGTGCCTTGAAGTCACACAGGGACCCACCTGGCTGGGTTGGAATTAGATCTAGAAGAGGTTAACCTTGTCGAGGAGACAGACGTCTCAAGTGTTGATCACAGCCCAGTCTCGTGTTTGTTGAGCTTTGCCTTGGGGCATTGAAGCCAAGGCTGACAAATTTGTTGTGCCGCTAAGGTTGGCCTTGAACTCCTGATTCTCCTGCCTTTGCTTCCTAAGTGTTGGGACTATAAGATCTGTGCCACCACCCCTACTGCCACTTACTGTTCCGTGAACTTGAGTAAGTGACACACACCCCTCTTAGGGTCTCAGTTTTATCACGGAGAAGGGAAGGAGTTGTGTCCAAACAGCTTTAGTAATATTTTATCAAGACTTCAAGTATGTAAGGATAGCAGATTTAAGACTGTGGATAACCTTAAGAGGCGGGTATAATCATTTCCAAGAAAAGGGAGTGGAGGCTCTGAAGCCAGCACCTGAGAACACTGAGCTTGGAAATGTTAGGACTGGGCTAGAAATCACCATATCCGTAAGTCACCTTTCTTCTTTAAGTGTCAATCTCTCCTACTCCAACCCCATAAAAGCCAACCAATAGCCCTTCCTCGTGGGTTGTGTGCAGAGTCTTTTGGGGGAGTTGAGGGAGAGAGCAAGGCTCAGCCTGACCTTGAACTCCATATCGTATACCTCATAAGAGCTGGGGATATTAGGTGTGGACTGCCACTCATGGCTCACTGAGGAACTCTTTATTGAGCTTCTGTAAGACGCCAAACCTTGTTATAGGACTGGAATAGAAAATAAGACAAAACCCCAGTTACCAGTTTATACTCTGTCAAAAGGGCAGAGAAACAAAACAAAGCAACACAAACAGGTATTAGACTGATAAGTTAAGAAATAGTGATGCTGGTGACTCAGGAGACTTAAGAGGTGACATTTCAGGTTTGGTTTCCTACCAAAACATCAAAAGACAAACACCACACACACACACACACACACACACACACACACACACACACACANGAGAGAGAGAGAGAGAGAGAGAGAGAGAGAGAGAGAGAGAGAGAACATATTTGTAAAGACTTGAATGATCCAAAAGAGGTTGATGTGGGACAATTAGGGGTTAGACAGCCTAGGAGAAGCCACTGGCTCATAGGTAAAAAAAACATGGATGGCTTGTAAAAAATTGAATGAAGTCATGTGTCAGTGCAAGGCCAGTGAATGCTACGGGATTCATTTAGTACAGAAGCTTTTACTGTATGCTCCGCGCCACCAATAGCAGTGAGCGCGGAGAATGACCCCGTGCATATATAGTCCCATGTCCCACCATTATGGGAGAAGCAGATGAAAACTTAATTCCTGTTCACGTTATTATGAATATGCCTTAGATCATCCCTAACGCTCAGGGTTTTTCCATCCAGGTCTCTACGGCCTCGATCCCTCCTCCCGCCGCCAGGGTGCGCCGCGCCGTTCCTCAGCTGGGTGGCAGCTCGCTCTTCCGTACTTCCCTTCTCGCTGCGCAGCACTTCCGGTAGCGGGCGGAAGGAGGGGGTTTGTGGCTGCAGACGCCGGGGTCCGGAGGCATGGCGTGGGCGGGGCCGGGGAAGGTGTGCACCGAGCAGGCTAGGGCGACCCTTGCCCCGGCCCCATGAGCCAGGACCCGACAGGTGAGGACTTGTCCTTTTCGGCCGGTGGGAGCTCCGCGGCGGGCTCCTCCCCGCATGATACCCGGGCCCCACGAGCCCCGGCGCCAGGTTTTGCCCGGGGAGGCTCCCCCCTGGGCTTTTCTTTCCGGGGCGCCCCTTGGGCATGTGTGTCTGCCTCTTGGCATCTTTTTCTTGTTTTGAAAGCAGTCGCCAAGTGAGGGGACGTGTGCACTTGCTCTAACGAGGAAAAAAACAAAACAAAACAAAAAACCAACTACTTCACACATTTAGTTCCCCGATTTAGCCAGGCTTTCTTTTATTTCAAAACGTACCAAAGCGTCTATCATGTGCTGCCCCTAGGGCTAGATAAAGAATAAACCGTTGCGACAGAAGTAGACCTGGTTTCTTCCAATATATAAGAGTACTGTTGAGCGAGGTTCAGCGAGGAGACTCAAACATGAAACACAATCATGCAAGCGAACATGTAAATAAAAGTTGCGACAGAATACGATAGAAAGAGCAAGAAAAAGATGAGCCCTCATTTAGGGAGGATGGTCAAGAAAGACTTTCCAAATATCGACGCTAAAGATGGAACAGGAGTTAAGGCAAGGAATGGGGAGAATGCATTTCGGAAAAGGAAGAGATACCCGTGTTTTCCCGCGTTGGCTGAGAATATGGCTTGAGGTAGGCCCAGGGTTTTAGAAGGGAGCTTGCTATGTGCCAAGCACTGTGGTGGGCACACACAGGAGGGGTGTAGCTGACCCAGAAAAGTCACTGTAAGTATGCACATAAGTAAAACACAGAGTTGTGGGAGAGGCCTGGCTAGTGTGTTGGGATATCAGTCTCAGGACATGAAAGAAGGCCTTCCACGACAAGATGATGAAGCTGATACCCCAGGTCATTCTCAAAGGTGAAGAATTTGGTTTCTACGAAACTCCTAGGGCTAAAGTGGCCACAGGCAATATGTGAATGAGTGAGTGTGGTTGTGTTCCTGGGAAAGGTTCTTCCCAAAACCAACCAGGGTAGTAGTTTAGAGTCTTGACTCCCTCAGGTCTAGCTCAGCAGGCCTTGCCTTTTAGATCCTTATCTGGTGGATGAAGCTTGAACTTGGATAAGCTTGAAACAAAAGGATTGGGAAACAATACCTTTACTATGGGTTGTAGGGTTTCTGGGCTACTTGTTAGCAAAGCCTTTGCCAACCCCCCCAATCTTTTGATTCCTTTCTGATTATTGATGTGCATCCTTTCTTTGTTGGCCATTTGTGTGTCTTTGGGGAGATGTCTTCCAAGTATTTTATCTGGTTTAATTAATTTTTTTTAAGAATTGGGTTTTGCCAGGTGGTGGTGGCACATGCCTTTAATCCCAGCACTAGGGAGGTAGAGACAGGCAGATCTCTGTGAGTTTGAGGCCAGCCTGGTCTACAAGAGCTAGTTCCAGGACACAGAAACCCTGTCTTGAAAAACAAAACCAACCAAACAAACAAAAAAAATTTGTGGCTATTTATCAAGTTCTAGGAGTTCTTTAAATATGCTAAGTATTAACTCCTTATTATATATTTGGCCAGCAAATATTTCTGTTCATTCTATAGGTTGCCCTTTCACTTTTGTTTGTTTATTTATTTATTTTGAGACAGCGTTTCTTTGTGTATCCCTGGCTGTCCTGAACTCATTCTGTAGACCAGGCTGACCTTGAATTCACAGAGATCTGTCCACTGGCTGCCTCCCCAATGCTTAAAGGCATGTGCCACCAAGCCTGACATCCTTTTGCGCTTTCTAACTGCAACTTTTAGCGCCTAGATGTTTTTATGTATTCACGTTTAACCATTTCTAGTTGTGTTGCCCATGTTTTTGGTTTCATGTCATAAAAAGTCATTGCTAGATCCATTTTCATCAAGGTTCCCCCTGTGGTTTCCTTTGGAAGTTTTATAGCTAAAGGTCTTCCACTTAGTTTTTAATTCATTTTGAGTTAATTTTTTTTGTAAATGGTGGAAGATAAGGGTATAATTTTATTTTCAAAATTCTTTTGCGTACGATACCCAGTCGTCCAGAAGCTGTGCACTGGAGAAACTCCCCTTTCCTGTTGCGTGGCCTTGGCCTTCCTGAACACCAAGCAGTTTTGTCTGTGTGTGAGCTTATTAGGCTTCAGCTGATACCTGGGGAAGCAGCTTCAATGAGGGGAGCTGTGCTGTGTCTGAGTTCCAGAGGGCTCAGTCCGGCATTATGGGGAGGGTCTGGCAGACAGGAAGCAGAGAAAAGGGGTGCAGGGAAGGGCCAGAATGAGATTAGCTTCCAAAGTCAAGTGTCCGTGCCTCTCCCACTTAGGTCTTCTACCAATCGTCACCTCCTAGTAATGCTGCCTTGTGAATCCATGAGATATTAATCCATTGATTAGGCCAGAGCCCTCATGTTGGGAGCTGTTAACTCCCTCAGATCCTGAATTTCTGGTAAACAACTTGTAATGCTTGCAGCTGCTCTGAACATGAGACCCTCAGGAGTTCCTGATGGCAGGGGAGTGGGTTCTGGTGCCTTTGGCTAGGGCGTGGCTATCAGTTAAGGATCCCTATATAAGCTGCCCCTGGACACAATAAAGGGGGCATTCCTGTTTCAAGGATGACCCCTGTCTCTGTCCGTCTGTGAGTCTGTGTGTGTTTCAATCTCCAGCCCCTTGCCCGGTTCACCAACTGTATGGTGGTGCGTTGCACCCTCGTAGTCTGCTAGTCTCTGGAATCGACGTACAAAACACCGAGAGGCGAGCTGCACTGATCTCCTGGAGCAGTGCTTCTCAGCCTCTCTAATGCTGTGACCCTCTAATACAGGTCCTCATGTTGTGGTGACTCCCATCCTTAAAATTATCTTCGTTGCTACTTCTTAGCTGTAATCATAGTGTAAATATCTGTTTTCTGATGGTTTTAGGTGACCCTGTGAAAGGGTCCTTCAGCCACCAAATGGGTTGTAACCCCCAGGTTGAGAACCTAGAGCATGTTGATAAAGGTTAATCATGGTTTATTTTGAGACTCTGTTCTTTTCAACTGGCCTGTGTATGCAGTGGTTATGCTTTATTATTATTATGGCTTCGTAATACGTTCTGGAATGAATCTGAGCATTCCAATTGCGTTATTTTCCATATCGTCTTAGTTATTTGGTATTCTTTGAGATTTCATACTACTTTCAGGGTGAAATTTTGTGTTTTCACAAAAATCCCGTTGGGATTTTGATAGAGATTGCTTTAATCTGTAGATCACTTCACAGCCCAGTAGCTGTGTATATGCACATTCAGTGCTACTTTGTTTTAAAAAGACAGGGTCTTGGGGCTGGGGAAAGTAGCAAAGTTCATAGAGTGCTTGCCGAGCACGTGCAAGGCTCTAGCTTCGAGTCCCAGCACCCCGTAAACGAGATGTGGTTGCGCAAGCCTGTAATCCCAACACTGGAGGGTTGGGGCAGAAGGACCAGAAGTTGATGGTCATCCATGGCTTCGTGCCAAGTTTGAGGCCTACTGAGGATACATGAGATTCTGTTTTAAAAAAATAGACAAAGATAAGATTTCAGTCTGTATTCTGGTCTGATTTTGAATTTGAAGTGATATTCCCGCCTTGGTCTCCTGAGAGGTGGTGGTGTTTTTTACTTGTGTGTCACCGTACCCTGGGAGTGTGATTTTTGTGCTGTTCACGTTTGATGTACTTGTTGGCTTATTCTTTGAAAATTCCTGTTAGCTTATACTTGGAAGGTATTCTTTCTGTATTGTATCCTTCTTTTAGACATTTAGATTTAGATATGTCAGGATCACTGTGTAACTCCAATCTTGGAAGGAGAAATGCTGTTCACTGTTGTCCTGGGAGATCCTGGGTTCAGTCAGAGTAAAAGTGATCTGTTTACTTTGCATGTACTTATGTATTAGTACATTTTGTTCTGTTTTCTTGATTTCTGTTTTTTTCTCTATGCAGAGATGTTATAATGGATCATCATGTTTCCACCATTAAACCCCGAAGAATCCAAAATCAGAATGTCATTCACCGCTTAGAACGCCGGCGTATCAGTTCAGGCAGGGCGGGGACCCACTGGCATCAGGTCCGAGTGTTCCACCAGAATGTCTTCCCTAACTTCACTGTCGTCAATGTTGAGAAGCCCCCTTGTTTCTTGCGTAAATTCTCACCCGATGGGCGCTACTTTATTGCTTTTTCTTCTGACCAGACATCTCTTGAGATTTATGAGTACCAGGGCTGTCAGGCAGCCGAGGACCTCTTGCAAGGCTATGAAGGGGAGATCTTGTCCAATGGCAATGACCAGCGGTCAGTCAGCATCCGAGGCCGGCTTTTTGAACGTTTTTTCGTCCTGTTGCACATTACCAATGTAGCAGCCAATGGTGAGCACTTGAACCGGGAGTGTAGCCTCTTCACTGATGACTGCCGGTGTGTCATCGTGGGTTCCGCTGCCTATCTCCCAGATGAACCGCACCCTCCTTTCTATGAGGTCTATCGGAACAGTGAGTCAGTGACCCCCAATCCACGGTCCCCTCTGGAGGACTATTCCCTCCACATCATTGACCTTCACACGGGCCGTTTGTGTGACACACGCACCTTCAAGTGTGACAAAGTGGTCTTGTCACACAACCAGGGGCTGTACTTGTACAAAAACATCCTGGCCATCCTGTCTGTGCAGCAGCAGACCATTCACGTCTTCCAGGTGACACCTGAAGGCACATTTATCGATGTTCGGACCATCGGCCGCTTCTGCTATGAGGATGACCTGCTCACGGTGTCAGCCGTTTTCCCGGAGGTGCAGCGGGACAGTCAGACAGGCATGGCCAATCCCTTTAGGGACCCTTTCATCAACTCCCTGAAGCACCGCCTGCTGGTGTACCTGTGGCGCAGGGCAGAGCAGGATGGGAGCCCCATGGCCAAGAGGCGTTTCTTCCAGTACTTTGACCAGCTGCGGCAGCTGCGCATGTGGAAGATGCAGCTGCTGGATGAAAACCATCTGTTCATCAAATACACCAGCGAGGACGTAGTGACCCTGCGGGTCACAGACCCATCTCAGGTACGGGCCGAGCCCCGCAGGAGTGCACACCTTCACGTAGATCCGTGTTTTGCTATACTTGGGTTCAGACTTAAAGTCCGTTTCCTTTTCGTCCGCCCTCACATAATAACGTTGACAAATGGAGGGTAAAAGTCAAGCCACTGCCACGCAGACAGCCAACTGTGTGGTTCTTAGCTCAGTTGTTCCACGGGGCATTTTCATTACCTGTCAGACAGGAACCCGGATGCAGTAAGGCCAGGGTTTGGACCACATATGTATAATCCTGCCTGGACTTTTATAAGGCTGCTTATTGAACCAAACCTGTTCTGGCAGTGAGAATGAGCACTCCATGCAAAAATAGCAATCCTTTGGGGCTAAGTGGTACAGAGCTTGTCTAGCATATGAGGCTTTGGGTCCCCAGCACTGAAAAAAAAATCTAAACTCTGACATGGCAGCCAGGTTGATGGAGCACTCACAATGCTGATAATCCCAGCTGTGGGATGGTGGAGGCAAAGAGAGCTTGGGTTTAAGGGCAGTGAATTCCAGACCAGTTAGTACCGTGTGACTATGACTCCAGAAACCAAAGGCAGAGAAGTGGTGCTGGGAGGGAATCACACAGGCAGTACTGAGACAGTTAAAATACCCTATGGAAATCCAGGGAACCCTGAACGCTTGTCTCTCAAAAGCTCTCCAATTCTCTGAGTAACAGGCCTACCTTTCTGTACCTTTGGCTCCCTTACTGAAAGTCGGTTCTCCTGTTTGGAATTCTCAATCTTAGAAATAGAGAACAGTAAAGCAGACAGCAAACTAAGACGTCAGCCAGCTCTACCTTCAAGAGGTACTATACATTGGTGGGGGTTGGCTCAGTGGATAAAGCATCTGGCTTATAAACACATGAGGGGAGTTTGGATTCCCAGAACCAACCTAAGTGCCAGGTAGGTGTGGTGGCCTGCTTGTAATCCCAGTGTTCAGAAGGTGGAGACAGCAAAGTGGCTAGTCAGCAAGTTCGGAGTTCCACGGACAGGCACTACCTTAATGGATAGGGTGGTCAGGGACTGAAGAAGGCTCCCAGCATTTGCCTTAGGCCTTTGTGTGCCCAGATGTGGCACAGACATATGTATGAGAGACAAATGAAGGAAGAGATATTTTACAGGACATCATTTCTAAGCCTTGCTCAGCCTGTGGTAAAATAATCTTCCAACGCCCCCCGCCTCCCCATCAGAGCTTGTGCATTCTAAAAAGGGGGAGGGGGTGGCGATTGGGTCAACTTTTCTTTTCCTTGTTAATGATGAACAGTGTCTCTGAGTCTCCGCGGTGAGCATCTAGTTCATCTTTCGCGTCATGGAAGATGGGTGGTAGAGTCCTTGATTTCTTTCTCCTTCTGAGTTTCCCAGTCTGCTGTAGAGGGAAGGCTGACAAGTGTTTGTGTAATTTTATAGTCACATAATTATGAAAGATCCTGTTAAAACCCTGATATGATCAAAGCGGTGTCCTAGTCTATAGATGGGACATGAGTCAGTCTTTTATTTAGGTTTCAGCTATAATTACCTTTCTATTTTGGAAGGAATAAGTTGTCTGTTATCACTGCGCAGAGATTATCCTTTTCTTCCCTTTGCTAAAAGGTGACCTATTTTTTTCTGGTAGTTCCAGTCGGTTACAGCTAGACACGCTGCTGGGGCTCTGCCCTCTGCTCATGGAGTTTGAAACTCGAAACCCAGTCTCTGTGCCCCAGTTGTCCTCTCCTCTCCTCCCGTTTAATTTGATAAGTTCCCATAAGGTTAATGAGTAAAAACTGCATCCATAGACAAAGCCTTGGTCATATTATGGGTATTATTCTCAGGTTGCCCTCCAGCCTCTTTAATTTGCAGCCAAATTTAATTTCCAGGTGACTGCAAAGTCATGTAAAAGGAGCTCTGGCCAGGACTAATTACTAGTGAAACAGGTGGGCCCAGTGGCTCCAAGATAGGTAATAGAGATTTAGACTCAATCAGAGGAGGGTGAAGCGCTAATCCTTGTGTCCTGAAGACGTCTTTGAATCCTGCAGGCAGCTTGCAGCTTTTGCTGCACACTGCTGCATTCACTGCGACACAAACTCAAGGTACCTGGAGCTTCCTGCTAGGCAAGGCGGAGGGAGCACTGGAGTGTCGAGGAAGAGCCCCAGCCACCCATGGCCCCATTCAGAAAAAGCCTGCCACCTATGGCATTTGAATGCTTTTCAGGCTCCCCCTCTAATCTTAATTGCCAGAAATCTCGATGTATCTCACAAAAGCTCTTGGCTGAAAGAACATTTATGGAGAAAGAAATGGAAAATGCCGGTCTGATTTTTCATTTGTTCATCTGCAGTATCCTGCGTGGATACAACTTGCCTGGGCAGTTTGAGCACACAATGTGCTTAAGGTGTCTCTCTGTGTGCTAGAAATATTAAGAGGGAAAAATAAATGCCCCTAAATTGAACTTTCAACTGTACACATAGAAGAGGAAATCATTTACCAACAGGCAGCCCTGGGCTGCAAATCACTTTCTCAGCAGGAAAGAAAATTAAATCTGGCATTTTAAAACTTTTTTTTTTTAAATCTTAGGGTGGATTGGGGAACAAGTAGGAGAATAAACACTTGGAAAGAAAAATATTGAATTTGCACAGTTTGAAGTGAAAGATTGAAAGTCTTTTTATAAGTACATGCTGGCTAGCTTAGTAATCCAAGCAGCACCGTGGCCGTGGGAAATCTAGTGGCATCAGGGCTCTCAACTGATAGAGCCAATGCCACTGCCTCCGTTTCTAGAAGCTCTGGAGCCATGTTCCTTCCTTCCCTCTCTAATGCCAAGGCTGGGGTCCCTGAATGGATTGTTGTGGGGTATGGACTTTAAGTCCAGCGGGCAGTTTCCTAGTATGCCTCTTTTCTTCTGCAGGCCTCCTTCTTTGTGGTGTACAACATGGTGACAACAGAGGTGATCGCAGTGTTTGAGAATACATCTGATGAGCTTCTGGAGCTCTTTGAGAACTTCTGTGACCTCTTCCGCAATGCTACCCTGCACAGTGAAGTCCAGTTTCCTTGTTCCGCTTCTAGCAACAATTTTGCACGGCAAATCCAGCGCCGGTAAGCTATTCTGCCAGACTTCCAAGGGTTAACTCTCAGTGGTTGGTATGAGGCTGGTAGCCATTTGTTTCAGGAACAGTGTATTCTGTTTGTCCACCTGGCCTTGGTAGGTCTGCCTTTTGGAAGCAACTCCTGTGTCATGCTCAAGTTTTCCTATCTCTGAGGACCTGTGTAATTATTTATGCATCTTCTGGGTCCTTCTTAGGCCATGTGTGAGCTGCTGAAAGATAGAAACTTCTTCTGTTTATTGCTATATTCCAGTGGTACACTGCCAAGCCCTTAAATATTTGTGGAATGAGTAATGGAGATCATTTTAGAACTGCATATTGCACACATCCATTTGTATCTGTTCTATAGTAAACCCCTCTAAAAGTAAAGTGCAGGGATAGAGGGCTGGACAGTAAGAACAGAAGACAAACCAGAAGTCCATGTTATCTAAGAACTGTCTTAGTACATTAGCAGGAAAGGAATAGTTCCTTTGGGCCAAGAACCCATTCTAAGTCTGATGTGGTCAGGTAAGGCCTCCCCATCTTTCATACCTAAATTGCCCTAGCCTTAATGAGGTATGGAGAATATCTGTTTTTGATCCCCAAATAGGCTAGATCACATGGAGTAGATGAATCAGAGTGAGCATTACTGCTTCTGGGAAAGATGAGTAAAAAGGTGACTTAATGCAGTGAGTGGCTCTGTGTGTACAGGGACAGTGGTGGGTTAGATGGAGAGATGCTGACATCTCATTGCCTGTGCCCTCTCGCCAGTGCACTTACCTTCTGCCTTAGGAGCACGGCTTCCTTCTTCTTAGTCTCACTGTGAAGCCTAGGCTGGTCTTGGACCCAAGGTGATTCACCCTCCTCAGACTTCCTAGTGCTAGGATTACAGGGTGGGGTACCACTCCTCTCCCTTTTTGGTGGCAGTGCTGTGAACTGAACCTAGGAATCGTCTTTCAAAATTAGCTTTTAAGTTAATTATCTTATTATCATGTTACAGAAGGTAGGTGTCCTCGTTTCTTCCTGTTGCTTTGATAAACACCGTGCCCAAAAACACCCTGGGGAAGAATGGGTTCATTTCACCCGACACTTCTAGGTCACACTCCATCACTGAAGAATATCCAAGCTGAGATTTGAGGCACGAACCTGGAGGCAGGAATCGATATAGAACCACAGAGGAGTGCTGCTTAGTGTCTTGTTCCCAGCTCCTTCCTAGCTAGCTTTTTGGTGTAGTCTGGTACCACCTTTCTACAGTGGGCTGGGCCCTCCTTCATTCATCTGTAATTAAAGCAGTTCACCACAGATGTGGCCACGGGCCAGTACCGTCTAGGTGATTTTGATTTGCGTTCACTGCCATGTCCACTCCAAGGCTAGAGTCTGTCAGCTGAGCGGAGCCCAGAGCTGCCTGTTGATAGAGTCACAGAGGAGTGGGATGACACTCTTCTGGAAAGTGTGTCAGAACTCTTCTTGAGTGAGGAGCACCGCAGGCTCCTCGTGAGAGAAGTTGCATGCTCATTCAGTGAGCCTAAAGACTTGGTTTTGTACCACTGAGAACTGGAAAGTTATAAATGCCCTCGTACACTTGCCCACAAAATGTGTCCTGAGTAGATTTTGTTAGCCGCCCTATCGTAGTTTGCTTTAATGAATATATAATGTACATGTGAACTGAGTTTCCATTTTTATTTCTTGTAAATACATGACTCTTAGTGGAAATTGTGTGGTAAATGTTCTCTAGTAGTCTTTGTGAGAAACAAAAGCTATGAGTAGCTTATGGGTTAGCACAAAGCGTGCAAACACACAAATTGGACTGTTGAGTCCTGCATCATTTAAGAAGCAAGTGCCTTTATCCTAAGAGACCAAACAGAGGAAGAGGCAGTCCTGAAACAACTGAAGTTGCAAATACAAGGGTGTCTTAAACACTGATACTCTAGGAAACCTAAAATTTGTTAGATTAAGCCGAAGAACTCTCTGAGGGGAAAAAGAGGGAGCAGGTAGGGAAATAGAAAGAAAGAGTTAAAGAAAAAGTTGAGAGCATTTGCCCTAGAGTTCTCTACCTGGCCGTTCCCAAAAAAGGAGAACTCGAGGACCAAAGGTGTAGAAACAATGTGAGCACTCTCTGACTCTGACGAATGGAACTGTCTAGGTTGGCCCAACCATCCGTGGCTATTGGAGCCAAGTGTTAATTTTCAGGAATTTTTGCAGATGACTCCCTTACTTTGGCCTTACCCATCCTTTTGAGTTATCGTCATCTGTGGGTGGAAGCTACATAGGGAAGTGCTGTGGCTCATTGCCAACAGTGTTTGGTAGCGTCACATTGCTACCTTGAAACGCCACAGCAGGAAGCTCTGCACCACAGAAATTGGCAAATGTTACAAATCATGCCCCCCCCCCCGAAAAAATCTCCCGCTTTACCACAATAAGTACTTAGTATAGTCGGAGAGAAGAGGCCCACATGGAGGCATGCCATGGCATTTTGAAACATTGGAGCTGATGGTAAATCACAGAAACTCTGAGGAATAACATACATGTCTTGTGTTATGAGAACGGCGACAGTGACACTGCTCAGAGCTGCAAGTGTGGAGATCTTGCCTTCAGAGAGTTGTGACAGGGTGATCTCACGGGCTTGGGGATGCAGTGCAGGGATAGAGTACTTTCCTGTACTCACAGGTCCTGGCTTCAATCTGTCCCCATCCCTGGTGCCACCAACAAGAACAGTCCAGGCTGGCCTTGAATTTACAGTTCTTCTGACTTGGGTTCCTGAATATGGGGATTACAGATGCTTGTCACTGTGCCTAGTGAAAGGATTCCTCATTTAGAATCCATATTCAGCCGGACAGTGGTGGCGCACGCCTTTAATCCCAGCACTTGAAAGGCAGAGGTGGGCGGAGCTCTGTGAGTTCGAGGCCAGTCTGGTCTACAAAGCAAGTTCCAGGACAGCTAGGACTGTTACACCGAGAAACCATCTTGAAAAAGAAAAGAAAAAAAAGAAAGAAAAGAAGAGAATCCTATATTCAAAGATATTTCCAGATCTGTGAGACTCAAAAATAAAATCATCCTTTCTGTGTCTTTCTGAGGAAGCCTTTGGAAGATAAGCCACACAGGACAGGGATGGTTTTTCGGCAGCAGAGCCAGAGCGCTGAGGGCCCTGAAAGGGAAGCCGCAGGATCAAGCCTCACAGATCAGACCTGAGGGGCTGTGAGAGTGAAGGAAGTGTTTCAGGAAAAGGTGGAGCTGGGCCAGCGTCTGGTGGGCCTGAGTGTATCATTACTGTTGTTTTGGTAGCTCCATCAATGGCATGTGAGCAGAGCTGTTGAAGGAGACCAGGAGCTACCCATGGTTAATAAGGAAGACAGATAACACTCAGCAGAGGCAATAAGGAACCCGAGGCCTTTGAAGGACACCAATGAGGCCCGGTGGCTGGCTTGGAGTGCGCAGGGGCTCCTAGTGGGAGATGGGGCCAGGACACAAATGACTGTTGTACAGCTTCAGATGGTGCAGGGTTTGATAGTGCTGCGTTTCCTCTCTCTCTCTTTCCCCACCCTCTTCCTTCCTCTCTCTCTCTCTCTTTCCCCCACCCTCTTCCTTCCTCTCTAGCTCCCTTTCCCCTCCCCACCTCCCTCGCCCTCTTCCTTCCTGCTCCCTCTGCCTCTCTGCCGCTGCCACTGATGATTGACCCCAGGCCTCTGGTGTGTTTGACAAGTGCTGTATCCCAGCCATATCCCAGCCATCTTTCTGCATTTTTTATTTTAAGGGGTCTCACCAAGTTGCCCGGACTGGTCTGGATCTTGTTCTTGAACTTTCAGTCCTGCCTGTGTGTCCCAAATAGCTGGGAATCACAGACCTCTGTCAGTAACCAGATGGTTTTCCTTATTTTAAACTGAGAAGTAAAAATGGCATGTTTGTGTGTTGACGGGACTGGTCCTATAGAGAAGGATGCTGCCTAGTATGTGAGAGGAAATGAGATCTACTAAGTGCCATGCAAGGACGGATGCTCTGTGGAGACCTTGCAGGTTCTCTTCTGCTCCCCTGCATTCGTCAGTAACACAGCAGGGGCAGATGAGGTAGCTGTGCAGAGTGGGAGGCAGGCTGGACTGTGGAAGCACAGAGGAGTATCCTTCCGCATCAAAGGCCTGTGTGGGGTTTGTGGCCGTAAGGTCGCAGTGAGCATTGCTGTTTGCTTTTCTCCAGCCCCAGGAAACTGAGTAGCGCAGGCACAGAATCAGCAGAGCTGAACTTGACTGGAGCACCAGTCTAAGACGTAGTTCGAGGTTTAGAGCATGTGTGCAGTAGAGCTGTTTCATGGTTAACTGTGGAGTGTAAGGTGGCTAATGAAGAGAGGACACAATGGGTGTGTGAGATGGAAGGAAAATGTTGGCACAGTCAGCGGGTCTTGAAGGATTGTTGAAGTTGGGGTGTGGAGAAGCCTGAATCTGGGGAGACAGAGGATGGCCAGAACATGGGATGGGCCACCTCGGGTTACAGTGGTTACAGGGTGCGAGGAAGTTAGGATGGGAGGTCATGTCGTTAGAAGGATGGCTACTGAGAATTTTAAAGTCACTTAGAATTAAGAGATGTTAGTTGGGCAGAGTGACACAGCCAAGGGCTAAGCACTGCAGATACCAGAGGGACCAGAGGGATGGCTTCTTCATGTTTCAGGCAGTGCGGAGCTGGGAGGATGGAGGTATGGTGGGTGTTGCTGAAGACTAGGACGGCTTCAATGTACAGATTGTGTAGGTCACCATAGATGCTTTAGGGTCATCAAAGCCAGGAGCCAGCTCCCATCATGTTATTGTCACTGTGACAGAGACAGAGACACAGCTCCATGGTGCCATCTGTAGTAGCCCTTGTCCTTTGGGTACCTTCACTGGAGTACAAGCAGATCCATGTCATGACAACAGAAAAGAATCTTAGGATGAGCCAGGGCGTAGCAGAATTGGAAGTTATTAGAAGGCCTTTGAACAGATCTAAGAACAGGGTTAAGAACAAGGGTCTCTCAGGAAAGGGGGAGACATAGCCATGTGGTTATGGGGCCCTCACCTGAGAGTTGTGGTTAATGTCTTTCCAGTAGCTGTATGTACTGGTTGTGGTTAATGTCTTCCCAGTAGCTGTATGTACTGGTTGTGGTTAATGTCTTCCCAGTAGCTGTATGTACTGGTTTTGGTTAATGTCTTTCCAGTAGATGTATGTACTGGTTTTGGTTAATGTCTTCCCAGTAGATGTATGTACTGGTTGTGGTTAATGTCTTCCCAGTAGCTGTATGTACTGGTTGTGGTTAATGTCTTCCCAGTAGCTGTATGTACTGGTTGTGGTTAATGTCTTCCCAGTAGCTGTATGTACTGGTTTTGGTTAATGTCTTTCCAGTAGATGTATGTACTGGTTTTGGTTAATGTCTTCCCAGTAGATGTATGTACTGGTTGTGGTTAATGTCTTCCCAGTAGCTGTATGTACTGGTTTTGGTTAATGTCTTTCCAGTAGATGTATGTACTGGTTTTGGTTAATGTCTTTCCAGTAGCTGTATGTACTGGTTTTGATGGCTTCTTGGTTATATCTAAAAGGGTAGCTAAGGAACCTTTCCTTTTCTTTTCCTTTTCTGGCAAATGAGGTTTAGGACAGTTTCTGAGATGCATCGAATAGGAGAACAACTGATGAAAGCCCTAGTTCACAAGAGCTGCAGGGAAAGTGGCGATTTTACATCTTTTATAAAAGCTACTGCATGTGTGTAGCATGTGTGTGAGCATGAGTGTGTGTACCATGGCACTCACAGGCTGTCGGGAAGACTTTTGGGAGTTGGCCATCTCCTTCCGCTGTGGGATCTGGTGGCTGAAGTCAGGTCAGCTCTCCAGGCTTGTGTGGCATGTTCACCTGCTGAGCCCTCTGGATTTTAACCATGTGCCTGTGAGTATTGAACTGAGGCAGCTGCCAAGAAAGCCTTCCTCACTGGTCCTTTGTTCTAGGTTCAAAGACACGATTATAAATGCCAAGTATGGAGGCCACACGGAGGCTGTGCGTCGGCTGCTAGGCCAGCTCCCCATCAGTGCCCAGTCTTACAGTGGCAGCCCCTACCTGGATTTGTCTCTCTTCAGCTACGATGACAAGTGGGTGTCAGTCATGGAGCGACCTAAGACTTGTGGAGATCACCCAATCAGGTACTTTGTCATGACCACAGCTCCAAACTGCTTCAAGCGGAGGGCACCGTGCCTTCTCTGTCCTCTTCTCTGACATGACTCAGTGACTGGCAGTCTCTTCTTGTGCTTTGGCTGGAAGGAAAGGAAGGCCTTTCTTTCTTTCTTTCTTTCTTTCTTTCTTTCTTTCTTTCTTTCTTTCTTTCTTTCT
>LOJH01037011.1:0-15371 GCA_001685095.1 Ellobius talpinus | reverse complement strand
GAATCTCTCTTTACTGTATATCTCTCTTTTTCTGACTACATGTGTCTTTAATTTACCAAGAAATATGGGTAGGATTAAAGTTGTGGCTTTGACAGCTGGATCCTGCCCATTCCTTAGTTTTCCGAGATTTCAGCCTCATGGCTGAGGTACCGGCCAGAGCCCTGTTCACTGCCACAACTCTACAGCCTTGCAAGGTCCTTGCCAGCAAAAATGTTGCAACACTCTAATGCTCTCTCTGTAGCTGACTTCCTGCCTCAAAAAGTCAGAGTTTGCACTGGCAGGATGGCCCAGAAAGCCAGCATTTTAAAATGGCGCAGCTCTTTTTCCTGCTGTGGCTGAAAACCAAGAAGCATGCGGTCAGCTTTTCATCAACACCATTTAATTGTTTCGTGGCAGGCCCTCTTAAAGAGCTGCAGGGTTTTGCAGCTAAAGCTGAGTCAGGAAGCCTCTCTTAAATGAGAACACTTGCCTCTAGTAAGCAGAGCAGACCCGAGAGATTGCTACTACCAAGAAGCCATGCTTTATTCTTTTCTGCCCAGAATTACTTCCCAAGCTCTCTCGTGTTTTATGTGAATGCAGTTATCCACGTGGGCGCCATTCTGTAACATGAGGGGCCTGCTTGCTCGTTGGGGTTTCTGTCCCACCTGGTACCCCNCAAGAAGCCATGCTTTATTCTTTTCTGCCCAGAATTACTTCCCAAGCTCTCTCGTGTTTTATGTGAATGCAGTTATCCACGTGGGCGCCATTCTGTAACATGAGGGGCCTGCTTGCTCGTTGGGGTTTCTGTCCCACCTGGTACCCCACAGCTGGCAAGGTCCCAAAGAAAATCACATGGAGAGTCTACATTAGGTTACTCTGTTGTAAACGGAACAGCGGGCCGCTTCCTGCTGCCTGGCTCCCGGCAGTCCGGCTAGCTTATGTCTGAAATAATTACACGGGGACCTGTATTAATTAAATTGCTGCCTGGCCCATTAGTTCTAACCTCTTATTCGCTAGCTCTTACATATTGATTCAACCCATTTCTAATAATGTGTATAGCCACTTGACTGTGGCTTACCGGGATGAGTCTAATGGGCATCCATCTCAGAAAGGAGAACCATGGCATCTGCCCCACTTTCTACCCAGCATCCTGTTCTGTCTACTCCGCCTACCTAATTTTCTGCCTTATCAAAAAGCCAAGGCAGTTTCTTTATTTAACCAATGAAATCAACACAAAACAGAAGACCCTCCTACATCAGGATTTTAATATTCAGAATTGTTTTAGTTATTCTGCTTTTGTGTGTTTCCATATGAAGCTGAAAATTTTCCTTTCAAGACCTGTGAAGAACTGTGTTGGAATTTTGATGAAGATTTCCTGAATCTGTACATTGCTTTTGGTAGGATGGGTTGTTTGTTGGTATATTGATTCTACTGATCTATGAGCATGGGAGATTTTTCATCATTTGACATCTTCATTTTTCTTCAATGTTTTTATCATACAGGACTTGCTTGGTTATAGATACCCCAATATATTTTATATTATTTGATGCTATAATATATTTGTTGTAAAAAGTGCATTTCTATATGTTTTTCTCAGTCCATTTATCTCTTGTATGGGGGGACTAATTTTTGTATGTTAATTTTGTGTCAGCTACTATGCTTAAAGTGTTTATCAGCTGTAGGAGTTTCCAGATGGAATTTTAGGGTCACTTATGTATACTATCATATTTGCAAATAAAGATAATTTGATTCCTTTCTTTCCAATTTGTATAGCCTTGTTCTTCTTCTTTTGTTTAATTGCTCCAGCTAAGTCTTAAGTGTTATCTATATCGCATAGGTAAGGAAAGAGTGGACAACTTTGTCTTATTCCCAAATTTAGTGGAATTGTTTTGAGTTTCTTTCTATTTAAGTTGATGTTGGCTATATGCTTTTGTAAACTGCCATTATTATGTTGAGGTATGACCCGTGTATCCCAAATCTCTCCAGGGCTTTTATTATAAAGCAGTGTTGGATTTTGTCAAAGTCCTTTTCTGAATCTAATGAGATGATTATGTCTTTTAGTTTGTTAATATGGTGGATTAAATTTATTGATTTATGTATAGTGAAGCATCCCTACATCTCTGGGATGAAAGCTGCTCGGTCATGGTGGATAATCTTTTTGCTGTATTCTTGGATTCAATTTGCAAGTAGTTTATTGAGAATTCTTGCATCTGTGTTCATAAGTAAAATTGGACTGTAATTGTCTTTTTTTGTTGTTGGATCTTTATGTGGTTTGGGTATCAGGGTAACTGTGGCTTCATAAAATGAATTGGCAATGTTCTTTCTGTTTCTATTTTATGGAATAATTTGATACATATTCACATTAGTTATTCTTCAAATGTCTGATGGAATTCTGTGTTAAAACCATTTGCCCCCTCACCAGGTAGACTTTTAATTACTGCTTCTGTTTCACTAGAGATTATATGTCTGCTTAAATTGCTTATCTGTTCTTGATTTAACTCTTGTAAGTAATATAGATTGAAAAAATTATTAATTTCTTTTAGATTTTCCAACTTGGTGAAGTACTAGTTTTTTTAAGTATATTCTTATGATTTTATGGATTTCTGCAGTATTTGTTATATCCCCCTTTCATCTCTAATTTTCTTAATTTGGATAATCTTTTTTCCCTTTTAGTTAAGTTGGATAAGGTATTTTTCAATATCACTGATTTTCCCAAAGACTTTGTTTCATTGATTATTGTGTGTTTGTGTTTTACTGATCTCAACACCGAAACTGATTATTTCATTTCCTGTTGTTTACTGACTATTGGTTGTAATTTCTTATTTTTGTTCTAGAGCTTTCAAATATTCTGTTTAAGCTGCTAGCATGTAATCTCTCCATTTTTAAAAATGTAGCCACTCAGTGCTATGAACTTGCCTCTTATGAACTTGACCTTTATTGTCACCACAGGTTATGCTTTGTATTCATTTTCATTCAATTCTAGAAAATCTCTAATTTCTTTCTTAATTTCTGCTTTGACTGATTTTTTCATTCAATAGTGAATTGTTATTTTCCATGTATTTATAGACTTCCTGTTGTTGTTAATATGCAGCTTTGGTTGTGGTGGTCAGATAGGATGAAGTAGGTATTATTTCAGTTTTCTTGTATTTGTTGAGACTTTGTGTCCAAGTACATGGTCAGTTTTGGGGAAAGGTACATGAAATGCTAAGAAGGTATATTCTTTTTTGTTCTGTAAATATGTATTAGTTTCATTTGGTTTATGATGCCTTTAGCTCCAGCAATTATCTGTTTAGTTTTTGTCAGATGACCTGTATATTGCTGAGAATGGGGCATTGAAGTCTCCCATTATCAGTGTGTAATTTAAGCTGTAGTAGTTTCTTTTACAAACTTGTGTAGCCCTGTGTTTGGTGCATAGATATTAAGAGTTGCTATTTCCTCTTGGACTTTTCCTTTGATGAGTATGTATGTCTTTCCCTTTCTCTTCTGATTAGTTTTGGTTTGAAGTCTATTTTGTCTCATATTAAAATTGCTACAGCAGATTGCTTCTTAGGTCCATTTGCTAGAAATATCTTTTCCATCCTTTTACCCTGAGGTGATGTGTATCCTTAGTGTTAAGGTGTATTTATTGGATGCAACAGAAACATAGATCTTGTTTCTGCAATTATTCTGTTAGTCTGCATCTTTTTGTTATAGATGAGACCATTGGTGTTGAAAGATTTCAAGGAGCTGTGTTTGTTGATTCCTGTTATTTTGTTGTTGTGTGTGTTTCTCCTTTTTTGTTTTGCTGGTCTGACATTATTTATTCCTGTGTTTTCTTAGGTATGGTTAACCTCTTTAGGTTGGAGTTTTCCTTCTAGTGCTTTCTGTAAGGTTAGATGTTTAGATAGATGTTGATTAATTTTGGCTTTGTCATGTAATACCTATTTTTACATTTATTATCGAAATTTTTGCTGGACATACTAGTCTATACCATGGGAAAGAATCTTAGTTAGGGTTTCTATTGCTGTGATGAAACACCATAAGCAAAAAGCAAGGTGGGGAAGAAAGGGTTTAATTGGCTTACACTTCCACATTGCTGTTCATCACTGAAAGAATTTGGGGCAAGTAATCAAACAGGGCAGGATCCTTGAGGAAGGAACTGATGGAGATAGTTGGAGGATGCTGTGTACTGGCTTGCTTCCCTGGCTTGCTCAGTCTGCTTTCTTATAGAAGCCAGGACTACCAGTCCAGAGATGGTACCACCCACCCTTGACTGGATTCACCCTTATTGATCACCAATGGAGAAAATGCCTTACAGCTGGATCTCATGGAGATTTCCTTAAGGGAGGCCCCTTCCTCTCTGATGACTCTAGCTTATGTCAAATTGACACACAAAATCAGCAAGTACAGTGGATATCTCTGTTTTCTTTCTTTCTTTCTTTTTTGAGACAGGATTTCTCTGTAGTTTTGGTGCCTGTCCTGGAACTAGCTCTTGTAGACCAGACTGGCCTCAAACTCACTGAGATCTGCCTACCTCTGTCTCCCGAGTGCTGGGATTAAAGGCATGCACCACCAACACCCAGCTCTGTGTTTTCTTCGTGTCTGTAGAACATCTGTCCAGGCCCTTCTGGCTTTTAAAGTCTCCTTTGAGAAGTCTGATATTATTTGAATAGGTCTGCCTTTGTTTGTTCCTTATCCTTTCCACTTGTAGCTTTTAATAATCTTTCTTTGTTTTGTATGTATAGTATTTTGATTATTATGTGCTGAGGGGACTTTCTTTTCCAGGCCAATCTATTTGGTAATCTGTATGCTTCTTGTATCTTGAGAGGCATCTCCTTCTTTAGGTTAGATTTTTAGATTTAACATTTTCTTTGACTGAGGTATTTATTTCTTGTATTGTGTCATCAATGCCCGAGTTTCTCTGTTCCTTGTCTTGTACTGTGTTGGTGTCGCTTCTGATGTTTGAGTTCCTAAATATTTCATTTTGAGATTTCCCTCAGTTTTGATTTTCTCTATTGATTCTATTTCTGCTTTTAATTCTTGAACACTTTCATTTCCTTTTACTGTTTGTGTTTTCATGGATTTTAAAAAGAGATTTATTAATTTCCACTTTAAGAACCTCTGTCATATTCATAAAGGCTACTTTAAAGTATTTTTCTTATGCCTCACCTCTATTTCAATACACAGGACATGCTGTGGTAGGGTTTCTGGGTTCTAGTGGAAACACATTGTCCTGGCTACAATTTATATAGGCATCTGGGTTTTGGAATATTTTAATCCTAGGTGATGATATACAGTCTTGTCTTCATGAATGGGTGTTTTGTTCTGTGATTTTGGTTGTCTTCTCTGGTTCTTAGGAGAGTGTGGTGGTTGTGTATTGCCACTTGGATGTTTTGTGCCAGGATTTTTTTAAGATTTAACATTTTCTTTGACTGAGGTATCCATTTTTTTCCTGTTGTTCTTCAGTGCCTGAGAGTCTCTCTTTCATCTCTTGTATGATGTATTCTGTTTAGGAGGCTTGCCTTCAAAGTTCCTGTTTGAGCTCCTAAAGTTTTCATTTTCAGATTTCCCTCAGTTTGGGTTTTCTTCTGGGATCTTTCTAGGTGTGGCCACTGGGGGTTTTAGGTAAAGTATGTTTCTAGATATTGGGAACTGATGTTTAGGAGTGAGGTGTGTTAGGAGAGGGGGCAGGACTGATAGGACCACATGTGGGGAGGAAAGAAGGGTGTTCTATTAGGATCTGCTTAGCCCACCAGGGAATGGGGGCAGACAGTGAGAGGTCACAACAGGTGTACTGCTATAGAGCTGGGAATGACTATGGGGATTATATGTGAAGGAGAGGAGGGAGAGTGAAGATCCAAAGCTCACCTACCTACTTTGCTGGCCTACTTGCTTCTTTGGCAGGTGTGGGTGGAGACTGCTTGTTCATTTCCTGGCCACCCAGACCACAATAACCACACAGAAACTGTATTAATTATATCACCGTTTGGCCAATAGCTTAGGCGTATTCCTAGCTAGCTCTTACATCTTAAATTAAACCATTTCTATTAATCTGTATATTGCCACAAGGCTGTGGCCTACCAATAAGGGTTTCTGGCATCTTTCCCCTTTGGTAGCTACATGGTGTCTCCTTGACTCCACCTACTCTCTATTTCTCTTCCAGCCTGGTTATATTCTGTCCTGCCATAGGCCAAAGCAGCTTTATTCATTAGTCAATAAAAGCAACACATATACATCGCACATCAGGCAGGCTTTGCTTGTAGTTCCCAGAGAATGTCTGCTAGAGTTGGGGACTAGGATAACAGGAGGAGTAGGGAGGAAGGTTGGAGGAGAAGATCCATGTGATCTGCTGGAGATGGGATAGAAAGGAGGGGAGGCCAGAGCAGACGGGAGAGGCGAAGAGCTGCAGTTAGGCTACCTGTTTCCCTGGACTAGATGGCCTTTGGGTTGTTATGGAATGTCTACTGGAGCTGGGGACTGGGATAAAGCAGTGAGTGAGAGGAGGGAAGTTACTTGTGACCCACTGGAGATGGGGGCAGCAGGTGGAGATCTGCTGCAGAGATGTGGATGAGCCCGGGGGATTGGACTTGGAGGAGCTGAGGGAGAGGGGAAGTGCGGTTAGCCTACCTACTTCCCTAGTCAAAGTGGCCTGTGAGTTCCCAGGAAATCTCTACAGGAGTTGGGGCCCTGGATAAAGCAAGGGGGAATGGTTAGGAGGGGAAGATCCACGTGATCCGTTGGAGATGGGAGGGGGTAAAGGAGGTTGCAGCAGATGGTCTGCTACAAGATTGGGGATAAGTCTAGGGATTTGGATTTGGAAGAGAGGAGGGAGTGGTGAAGATCTGTAGGTAGTTCACACTCTTTCCTGGCTGGAGTGGCCTTTGAGTTCCCAGGAAACTGGTTCCTCTATTTTGACCTTTTGGGGTCCTCCACACTTTCTTTAATGGCCATATTAATTTATATTCTTGTCAATACAAAGTGCTCTTTCCCTTACAATCTTGCCTGTTTGCCTTCTTTTTCTTTTGATGATAGCCATTCTCACAGGTGCTACATCTTAAGTCCCACCTGTCTTCTTCCCACTACCCCAGTGATGTCTGTTGATACAAAGCATTTTACATCCATCTATTGAACACGTGCAGGCTTCCCTTAAAACTGTATTTATTCAGATCCACTGCCAGGGTCATCATCGGGCATTCCCTTTCTCACTATTGAGTTCTTTATGTTCCTCTTCATGTTGTTAACTAGAATTTTATTTTCATAAGCCTTTTCATTTAATGCAATTCTAATCTTTATCCATCCCTTTAATGTCTATTCTTTTGGTGTCATATGAAAATTATTGCCTTAATTCCATGGTGTTTTCTCTTTTTGTTTTTGCCAGGTTCATTTGTATTTACTTTTTGTACATGGTATGAGATGATGATCCAATTTAAAGTGAATTCATGTGGATATTCAGCAGTTCCAATACAATTTGCTGAAAGACTAGTGTTTCCTTATGGCATGTTCTTGGCACCTTTATTCAAAATAAATTACTCACTAGTGAATGGGTTTATTTATGGACACTGTTTATTTTTCTTTTGGCATGTGTCTATTTTTATCCCAGCAGTATTTTACTTTGATTGCTGTAGCTTTTCTATAATTATGAAAATAAGTAGTACACATTGCATGGTGCAGGGTTTGGATAAATCCTGAGATATCTGAGTATCATTGTAATGAACTACATTATTAGGTTTTCTTAGAGCTTTCAAAGAGAGACAAGGTGGTTTTATTTTCTATTCATGAGTTTAGGATATTACTAATATTTTAAAATATGTTTTCTGACTACATTTTCTCAATAGGCTCAACATGTTTATTTTTGCTATGAAGTCAGTCTCTGGTGACTGGATAGTCTGAGGCAGTGACTGCTGTACCCTGATGATTGCTTCTGGGAAATTATCTGTGACCTCAGAGCATCAAGAGAGCTGGTGGAAGGAATAATCTTTGTGTTAACTTGATATGTATCATCTTTGGTAGAGTGTTAGTAACAAAATTAGTGACAATTCTTCTGTTGACAAGAGTGACTGATGGGTTTAATCACGTATTCCACATGGCAAGATCTCAAAGAATGTGTGTTGTAAATAGTTGGAGAGTTGTTATGTGGTGGTACATTAAGGTAATTAGATTGCACTTCTACTCTACAGTTTTCCATTTTTAATGAAAAAAGTTTTTAGGAAGATAATCCCTATCCATGTTTCACCACCCAATACTTTCTTCTGTATGAATATAATATACACAAAGTACCATTCCCATTTTTAGAACACTTCCTCATCTCACATGAAGGGGCATAGAAAATTTTAGCCTAACTACTTGACAACAAAGCTTCTCAAATTGTGCATGAGGTTTAATTGTGTAGAATTTTGTTTTATTGAAAAAAAATATATACACATTGGAGTAAAAACATTTTAAAACTAGCCTTTCTTAAAAATCAACATTCTGAATTAGTCATGTATTTTGATGACAAGTCTGATATACATATTTAATGTTTATTTCTGTGGGAGTGCATCCATTTCTCCACTAATTCCATCTTCAACAGACATTATTCTCCAAATGCTGTCAGAACAGTTACAATTTTGTTGCTTTTGGGTTTAAACGCTTGGATTTGGTGACATTTCACAGGTCCTGATGCCTCTTAGCTTACCTACTTGCTCATGCTCTAGGCTATTGAAGCAAGTTGATTATAAATGCTTTTATGATGATAACTTATATTTTAGCCCCAAGTCTCCTTGTCTTTTGGATGGTAATCATCCCCAACATTGAGAAAGGCCATAAGCCTGGCAGCAGACTATTTGAATTTCAAAGTTTACTTTTCATTTTCCTCCCAATTCCTACTAAGATATACCACAATTTAATCTTTAACTCTATTTCCACCTGGCACCCTGCTGCTTAATTTGAAAGCAGCATGATACTTTGCCATTCTGTATACAGTTTACAAGCATTTCCCTTCTGTAATTTCATGGGAAGTTTCTGCTGAATCAAGTCTTTGAGCGATAGCAGATGCTTGTTTAAAATTTCTTGAGATTATTTTTTTCATCAGATTTTTTTTCAAGATGTTCTTTACTTCTTTATTTCTCAAGCTATAAATAAAAGGGTTGAGTAAGGGAACTACTATTGTAAACAAAATAGCAGCTGGTATATCTTTATCTCCTTCTTCTAGCAAATTTGGCCTAATGTACATGAAAAAAAGAGATCCATAGAATAATGAAACAGACAGAAAGTGAGATGCACAGGTGGAGAAGGCTTTTATCCTCCCCTCTTTGGACTTCATTTGGAAAATTGTAAAAACAATGTAAAGGTAAGATATGAGGACACTGCCTATTGTGAAAACTTGAATTGAGCCTGAGAAGACAAACAGCACAAGCTCATTGACATAGGGATCAACACAGGAGAGTCTGTACAAAGGAAGAATGTCACAATAAAAGTGGTTGATGTGATTAGATCCACAGAATGCCAGTCTAAATAGTAGTCCCACATGAATCATGGAATGCAGGTTTCCAGCTATGAAGGCCCCTGTGGTCATCCAAAGGCAGAGCTTCTTGGACATCATGGTGTGATACTGCAGTGGGTTGCATATGGCCACATAGCGGTCATAGGCCATTGCTGCCAGAAGGAAGCAGTCTGCAGTTTCAACAGTGCAAAGAAAATAAAACTGTGCCATGCATTCATACAGAGAGATTATTCTGTCCTGAGAAAAAAAGTTCCACAACATTTTAGGGGTAATAGCACAGGCACAGCAAGAATCCACGAGAGCCAGGTTGCCCAGAAAGATGTACATTGGTGTGTGAAGAGAACGTTCTTTGGAAATCAGAATCATCAGGCCCATATTCCCTACCATGGTGATTAGATAGATGACAAAGAATACCACAAACAGAAGGGCCTTCATTTCTGGATAGTCTGTAAATCCTGTGAGGATAAACTCATGTTTCATGGTGTGATTTTCTTCAACCATTCCTGATTCTCTGAAAAAAGAAAAAGTTGGGAAATAAAGTGCTAGTTTCCTGTGTGTCCAAAACACAATTAAACTCTCTTTGTTTTAAAGGAGGAGATACATACTGGATAACACCATTGCAAGTCAGCTGGGCTTGAGTTTAGTAATATGTCCAAATATTAGCATAATTATTCTTTCTTTTTTGGGCTGGAGATTGAACCCAGTGCATTGTACATGCTATGCAAGTGGCTTCACTACCAAGCTACATTCTCTCCCTAAATTATTCCTGTCAAACCCATTTATTAAACACTAGTCCATCACATTTTCAAGGAAAACTTCATATTGGATACACATAAGTTGTATTTTGCTTATTTATAAATAGAACAAAGCACTTCTTGTGAAAATTGCTTTATAATTTTATAATATAACATATTTTTCCAAACAAATTCAGTGACTGTATTTGTTGTAACCAAGGATAATGTTCAGAAGACTATCCTTGCTACAGTACTGATTGCAGCAATATCCAAAAGGTGTCAAGAAACCAGATGCATGGACAGATAGTGGATATAATATGTGTATATTAGTTATTCTTATAAAGGATTAGACCTGTTACAACATAGGTCAATTTTAATACTAAATAAAGGAAAGCAGACAAAATGGACACATTCTGTAATTTTACTTAAGTGAGGTACCTACAGTAGACAAATTCAGAGAGACTATAAATGTGATTGTTGAGGGAACTGGGAACAACCTTATGTAATGAACATCCATTTTGTGTTTGGGAAGATGGAATAATTCCATAGATGAGTAGTGGTGACAGTTACACTAATTCACGTAATGCTGTTGAACTACACAGTTGGGTAGCCTAAATGGCAATTTATATGTTATGTGTAGTCTATCACAAAGCATATTTATGAATATGTTCTTAGTAATTTTCTCTCTTTCATAACTTTCCTCCCATTTCTAATGTTATTGGCATGTACACTAAAAATAAAGTGCTTCAGTGAGCAGGAGATATTTATAAATAATTTTCTTCTGAGAGTTGGGATGCACAATGGCTGACACAGGGGGGAGATTAAGAGACCAAGAATAAACAGTGACACATAAAGAATAGAGATTCAAGAGAGAGTGTGAGAGAATGACAGACACACAGAAAGAGAGGTGTGTGGGAGGAGCAAAGAATAAGGACTGTTTTAGGACTTCCAACTTATTTGTAATATCACTTATGCTGGCAATAGAAAAATATTCAATATATATATCATATATATACATATATATGAATGTAAATGTTATTAGAAGAAATTTGAGAAATCCCAAGGGTAACAATTGATAAATTCCCATGTGGATGAAAAAGTTATGAGTAAAATCAAATGTCAAAAGAAATGAATGTTTTTTTGTAGTTCTTTTCTATGTAAAAGATTTAATTAATCAGGATTGTTGGAAAATAGATAAATGTCATAAACACTAATAATGTTCTAACGAATCAGAAATGATTGACTTCCTTAACAGAAACAAATTACTTGAAACAGTGACATGAATTTCTTTATTTTGCCCACTGAAACAGCAAGATTTCAAAAAATGATATTTTATCTGAACAGTATGGAATGGAAACTTAGTTGCTTTTCTGCAAATTGGCAGAATCCCTGGAAAATCATTTAGTAGTAAAGGATGAAACACTTAAATGTTTACACCCTTTGACTATTAGTGATAAAGTTATCTGTAATAAATTTAAAAATACAAGCAAAGAATTACATATAATGACTCCCACTGTTATTTTATTAGTAGTGAGAATAGAATTTCATCTAAGTGGTATGCACAATTAGGAAATGTCATTCACCCCTATGATGGCATCTTGTACAATCACTGCTAAAATATTTATTTCAGTGATGAAATAGATACAATAGGAAAAGATTAAAACAATGTTTTTTATATAAACAGTGTTTATACATAATCATAATCTCCAAATAAATATACATAACTATGATAGAAAGATAGCACAGAAATTATCAAAATGTAAATACTAGTTTTTATGCAACGAGAATTAAAATTCATGATTTTCTTCTTTGCATTTTCCCCATTTTCAAATTCTCTACAGTAACCATTACTCTAAAAATCAGAAAATATAACTTTTATTTACAAATAAATATCATGCTATGCAGTGTCCTGTAACTTTGACAAGTCTACAGTAATCTTTGATTACAGAAAACACTAATGTTTTCTATTTACCACTGTTTTATGGTGGGTGAACTCACAGCAGAATCAGTGAGCAGTTGCCTATTGTTAACAGTGACATTGACAGGTAGACACCCTCCTCTGCTTTCTAAGCATTGAGGAATACCATGACATAGGTTAGTCATTCAGCATCCAGACCACTTTCCTCTGTGGTAACAGTATCTCTTTGAGGTCCACTTTCAGTCTTTCTAAAGCTCAGTGTTACCATGCTGTTTCTTGGTTGTATGGTTCTTACACTGATTTAAAGTTCACAGCATTGTATAGCTTCATTTTTACACTATCCTTTTTGAGATTTATTGGACATTTATTCTGTGCTACAAGTTTTCTTTAGATTGATATTTGGCCCTATGAGGCATTTCCATAGGAACAGTGATTTGGGTAGTTACTGACCATAGCTCTACTCTAAATTCAGGGACAGAGGAAAAGTTTTGCAGCAGCAGAGGAAAGTCACTTAGTTTTTGGTTTATTGAAAATATTTCTGATCTTTAAATCTTAGACTTCTTGAAGATGAAACCACCAGGAATATTACTGAAAAGGATATAAATATATATTTATAATTTTAATATTTTTCCACTAAATATATTTTTGTGCCAGCTTGAATTCATCAAATATGATTTTCCCCAACTTACAAATTGATTATAATTTATAAAATAGAATTTCCATTGGCACTTGTCTAAGAATTATAAGATAAAGTAGAAAGCTCTTTCAAATTTCACTGAGAATTAAGAACCATCTGATGTAAAGTTAGTCCTTTCTTAAACAACTTGTTTAGTACATGTAGGGAATGACTTGAACAAAAAATTAAATGCCATTATGAAAGTTGGAAGTTCAATGGCATTATTACTTTAAAATAATCTCAAAACATTACAAATGTATTCCAATACTTCTATGAAAATACCTGTTCAGTTTGATATATTTGGGCTTCTCTTTATTTCAGAAGTGACACAAATTAATAATGGTTATTTATCTAGTATTTGGACAAAAGATTTGTGGAAAAGAGAATTTCATTATCTTAAAATTGAGAACTTCAAATCTAAAGAAAAGACAATTCTTAGAGAATTGAATTTCTATAGAAAAACACATTGAAAAATTCTTTCTCACCTGGGTTTCTGAAGAGGACTGTATAAATGGCTGTTATTTGCCTGATGTACTTTAAAAGAGGATCCAGCAGTTAATCTTTCTTCACTTTGTTATTTATGTTGGTAGCAAATTAGTCAAATATTCAAAATAATTCTGAGGAGATTTACTTGGCATTAACATCAGAGTATGGCCTGAGAGACCCAATCTTCTGAACTCTGTATCTGAACTAAATTGGAATAATTATGTATATCCTTTGAGATCTAAGAAGATGCATAACTTTTTTTTTAAGACAAGATTTCTCTGTATAACAGCCCTGGCAGTCTAGGAACTAATTCTGTAGATCAGGCTGGCCTAAAAGTCACAAAGATCTGCCTGCCTCTGCCTCCTGAGTGCTAGGATTAAAGTCATTTGCCACCACTGCCCAGTGACACATAGCCTGTTTTTAAGTGAATTTAAAAGACTCAGAAAGGAAATTAACTTTATGATATTTACCAGTTTGAATTAAAAATAGCAAATGAGATGGAAAAATTCCTACTTGACTGGTCAGCAAAAATTTCACAGTGGAAGTTGTAACTGAGTTAGGATTGTAACCTCTAAGTATAGAAGAAATGGGCTATGGAATTTCCTCCCGAGACTAAGGAAAGTTGTTGAGGCCAGGCATGTGTCAGGGGTGTCCCTGAATGGAGGCCTAGTAGAAAGGTCATTGTGTGAAGCTGTGGAGTTGGAGCCTGGATTACCTTAGAGAACTCAAGATGTTAGACATGCCAGAGTCGTGGAATACATGCTGAGGAAAGCTGCTAATGGAGTGGAACCAGTTCAAGAGAAAGAAGTGTGTTGTAGTCAACAAAACTGAAAGGTGTTGGATATGTGAAGAGCGTTTTGACATTAGGCATGGAGATACAGTTTGGAGGTTACTCAGCTGGTTTCTGGTCTTGCTTTGGTACAGTATTTCCTTGCTATGCTCCCTTCCCCATGTTTTGGAATGGTAATGTATTTTCTGTGCTATTATATGTTGGCAGTAAGTGATCTGCAATTTGATTTTGATTTTTACAGGTGATTACATTAAGAGATTGTATGAATCTTAGAAGAAACTTTAAACTTTGGACTTTAGACTATCATTGAGACTGTGACAGACTATGGGGACCTCTGAAGTTGGATCAAATTCATTTTATATTATGATATTGTTACAAGCTTATGGGGCCCAGGGAATGGAATGTGGTAGTTTGAATGTAATTGGACCACAAAAGCTCATAGGAGTGACACCATTAGACTTTATTGGAGGAGGTATGACTTTGTTGAAGTGTGGCCTTGTTGGAGGAAGCATGTCACTGTGGGAGCAGGATTTGAGGTCTCTTTCACTTAAGCATGCCTCAATATGACACTCAGTCTACTTCCTGTTGCCTTCTGATCAAGATATAGCCAGCACCATGTCTACCTGCATGCCACCATGATTCCCATTATGATGATAATGAACTGAACCTCTGAAACTGTAAGGGAGCCACCTCAATTAAATGTTTTCCTAAAAGAGTCATCATGATTATAGTGTGTCTTCAAACAATAAAAATCCTAAATAAGACATATAAACATTATTATATGTTATAATATTATTATTAAACAAATAGGGATATTTTGACTTCTTTTCCTTCTTTCATAGCACTTACCACTAATTTCGCTCTTTTGACTTATTGCTGTAGCTAGTGCTTCAAGTACCACATTATAAAGGAATAGGGATGATGGACAATCATGTTTCATTTACGGTATTAATGGAATTGCTTTGGGTATTTTGCATTCACAGTGATGTGGTTTCATCTGACTCTAACCCTAAGTGATAACTTGTCAGAATTTGTTGACAGAGGTTTCTGTCCCACCTGGTTCTGCAGCTGTTCAGTCCCAAAGAAATACAGAGAGGCCTACATTATTTATAAACTGGTTGGCCTATTAGCTCAGGCTTCTTATTAACTCTTACATCTTTCTTTAGCCCATAATTCTTTTTTTAGCTTTCTTTATTATTATTATTACAAATTTCCACCTCCTGCTCTCCTCCCAATTCCCCCCTCCCCATTTCCCCTTCCCCTCCCTTTCTAGACCAAAGAGCAGTCAGGGTTCACTGCCCTGTGGGAAGTCCAAGGTCCTCCCCCCT
>LOJH01037008.1:4087-15371 GCA_001685095.1 Ellobius talpinus | reverse complement strand
CTCTCTCTCTCTCTCTCTCTCTCTCTCTCTCTCTCCCTCCCTCCCTCCCTCTTTTAGTTGTCAAGAGGTTAGTAACTATACTCTGAATCCTTCTACCATAATGTTTTGCTTCACCATGGTACAGGCATGTTGGAGTTAGCTGACCACAGACTAGAACCTCCAAAATCATGACCTTACTACACAGACTTGGCCATGTTCACCAATAGTCGTCCATACAGTGCACACCCGTTCCTCCATCTCTAACTTTTCCCTGTCCTCTCCTAGCTTCATCCTGCAGGCTCTGACTCTCGCCAGGGACTGTTCAGATGTAATGCCTCTAATTTGCTTTGTCCCGTCAGTCTCTGGCCATGCTCTGGCTCTGGTGGCAAGGGTACATTTCTTCTGTCTTTCTGAGACTCACTCTGGGAGTCCACCCTGAGTTTCAGCCTCATTACTCCTGCTGTGGCAAAGGCAGCTGGTGGTGGTCTTGCCCCATTACGTGGCTGAGTAAGGGCAAAGCGAGGTTAAGCATGGGCAGCGATGGTGCCACCTCTGCTGAAAACTTTTCTGCACCAACTCTTTAGGGACACTCTCAAGAGCCTTAGCTCAGCATCTGCTGCTTCTCCAAACTTGAGCATCATCGCTGTAGGGAGATGAATATGAATCTGACAGAGACAAATGCCATTGAAGGGAGGTTGTAACTCAAGTCAATCAATGTAAGATGTGACTGTAGAAATGGCAAACAAGGACATTTGGGTGCCTGGAAACCCATCAATAATTGTGTATAATCTCTAGCTAGGACTGGGTCAAAATTCAGAAATATTATACAAAATAACTGATAATTACCAAGTAATTATCAATAACTTCAGCTTCAAAACTATCAAGGTCATGGAGTCTAGAAGAAGCATGGGGAGAGCTCACAGACTGGAAAAACCTCAAGAGGCAAGATGGCTGTGTGCAGAGTAAGATTCTAGACTGGATACTGATGAACAAAAGGCATATAGAGAAGCTGATAGAGTTCTGATGAGAAACTAGGCATGGTGGCTCACGAATGGAACCTAGTGATTGGAAGACTGAAGTAGGTAGGTCATAAGTTCTCATCCATCTTGGGCAACAAAACAAGCTCTGTTCCTTAAGCAACTAAAATCACTAAAGCATTTGAATAATGTCTAGAATATAGTTAATAATATGGCAATGTTAATGTCCTGATTTTGATAATTATACTGTGGCTATGCAGATTGTTCATATTAGGAGAAAATGGATAAAAAACACCCGTGAAATTTCCAAAGTTTATAGTTTTATTATAAACCTAAAATCATTTTGTTAAGGAAGGAAGAAATATGGGCAGAGCTCCTCACATGGGGGTGAAATGAGATGAGATTTATCTTATTTGGAATATCTCTTATCTTTCAGAGGCCTGTATGGTGACAGAGGAAACCCATCCCCACCTCATTGACCCAGGGGATTCTGACTCCTCCGGCTGGAGGAAAACTGGTCCCCATGACTACAGCTGTCCCAACACCCTGGAGTCACTATTTATCTTCAGTTCTCCATCCCTGGTGTAAATATATTTCCAACCTCATAGCCACAGGCAGTTAAAAGACAATAGTTGTGGAGCTAGACTTGGACACATTTGAGCAAAAGCAATGTTGTTGGAAGTTGTGTGTAGACTTCCAAGGAGATGAGCTGTGAGAATGCAACACCTTCATTGTTGATGCAAGAGGCTGCAGATATAGCAAATATAGTTCTCAACGTTTCATATTCATATTCTACATGTGTGCTGTGAGCAGCTTCAAGTTTTATTTCAGCTCAGGTCATTATGAACAAATCAGAGCTGAGTAAAAACACTCTTTCTTCCATTCCAAAGCATTTGCTAAAGACCACAAGGGGGCAGAAGCTCTGCTATGTCATGGTAACACAGAGAGGCTAGGTGCCTTTGTCCTTGAGTGGTACAGAGCATGGTAGATGAAATGTCACAATATGAAGTTAATGTGAAATGGGGAAGGAAGGAGAGAGAGTCAAAACCATTTTTATCTTCTACACCAAAACCCGGAAAGTTGCTTGGGACTCTCTGAAATAGCAATGAAGCCAGGAGGAATGGTCTATCACCTTGACACATGAGGCTAGGAGCAGCAACTTGATTTTTCTCTGGAGGCCTTTCTTTTCAGTACCTTTCTGTTGAATACAGAACACCAAGTTGGCAATATGCCTCTTTATCATGGTTTAACCAATGTGCTTGCCCATTAGCTTCATCTGGAGGGCCTCAGTACGACTCCCCAATGCTAAAGGTCATCCAACCAAGGACTCTAAGGCCATGTGACCATGGGATCAGCTCAGCATCCTACTTATGACAAAGATGTCTTCCAATTGTCCTTGATGAAAGTTTGCATTGCTTCAAACTCCTACAGAAAGCAGGATAAGGGGAACAATGGACGAGGCCAGTGAGCCATACTGTACAATCACAGGGCACTGAGCACACAGTATACAATGTAAGCATTTCTTCTAAGATTAAACCAGGTGGGTCTCAGGAGACAGTGGGGGTAGTAATTATGAGTCACCTGTAATCAGGTCACCAATGGTACATGGAGAACCTGGAAAGCTACAGATTAGTGAGATGTTCAGGGTGAGCGTGACTCTACCACATAGAAGCTAGAACAACTTCTAAAGCCAGATTTCACAAAACCCCAGGGATCCCTTGACAGCAGCCAGGGCTATTGGCTTAATGCACCCTAAAAAAGCTCCGAGTCCTAGCAGGCCGAGTGTGCACACCCTGCCTGGCCTCCATTGTCAGCATTTCTTGTCTGCTGCACAGCTGAGGAGTGAGCATGAATATTCATCCCCTGGCTGTTCCAGAGTCACTTGACTCTCTACATATGCAAAATCCAGAGTTGCTTGGGCTGTCAGGGAGGGAAGGGGAGCCAAAGTAAACATCTGATGTGGTGGGTTGAGCCAGTGGGGAAATAGATCTGGTGATGGGAAGGGGAGGGAACATTACAGACGTGAATTCCATTTCTGCACCGACTTGCAAGATGTCATCCTGAGAGGAGGGTTGTACAGGCTCAGAAGAAAACACACAGCCTTGGCCTGAAGAGAGGCTAAGGGGATCTCCTGCTCACTCAGCCTTTCGCCCTCTGTCAGGCTGGAAGGCAGAATGAAGAGGAATACAAGGAAGCTGCCTCTTTGCCTGGAGGCAATTAAAGGCTGCCTGAGAAACAACGCAGAATGACAATTTATATTGACGAGTGGTCCTTATGTGCACCCACTCTATGCTAAGTGCTCGCTTGGTTTTTGTTGTTGTTTATCCAGTTTAATCCTTATAATCACCCCACCAGGCAGCTGCTATTGTCCCCATTTTCAGATGAGGGAACTGACTGGGAGAAGTTAAGTGTCTTCCACCTCATTAGAGGTAGACTCAGGGTTGACATTGTAGTTGTACGGAGTCTGTAATTGTTTTGTCTCCTATGGTTGATTAAAAGGGAATCTTGGAGGATGAGGAGATGGCTCAGCAGTTAAGAACACTTGCTGCTCTTACAGAGGCTTCAACTTCAGATCCAAGCACCCAGGTCAGGTAACTCACAACTGTTCCAGCTCCAAGAGGCCTGATGGCTTCTTCTGGCTTCTTCAGACGCTATACCACATGCACATACCCATACACAGACACACAGATAGATAGACACATAATTAAAAATAAAATCTTTAAAAGGAATCGTGCTCTCTCAGGACTTGTCCCAGGACAAGGATTCATGGCACAGTGGCGAGAATTCCTGCCATTATCAGGTCAGCCTAGGCTGCTATTGCCACATCAACCACAGGGCAGGTGGTGCTCTATTTATCATTAAAATAAGCCCAACCTGGCATGAAAGGGAGAGGAATCTCTATCCTAAGCTACACACCTAGAATGACAGGTCACAGTGCTCTACTGCTCAACCCAGCATAGACTAAAAGAGTCAGTGTTGGCCACCACCAAGTGCCATTCACTCAGATACGGAAGCAGAGGAGAGGGGAGCTCCCCAGACCTGCTCCCAGTTACTTGTTTAATAAATACAAAGCTGAGATACTAAAGACAGCAGTCCAGCATAAGAGTATGAGCTGTCCTGATGAGGGTCAGGAGTGCCAGGAGGGCCTTGGTAAGCTCTTATTCAAACCCTCGTCTCCCAGCATCATGGATGCCAGGCATGCTGAATGTTTGCTACAGCGGTTTCAGTGGGCTTCATCATTTATGTTATATATCAAAGCCAAGTGGCCCTGGGAGATCCATTACCTTCTTTGAGGACTCATGGGGAGACTAAGGCCAAGAAAGGGTCAGTGCTGTTCTTTGTCAGGTAATGACTTATGGTTAAGATGAAAACCAGCTACTTCTTAGAGTCCCGGTATGCAGCCTTTACCTGCAGTGAACCTGTTGATTGTTACCCGTCTCCATGGTTTACCCACTGTAATATGCAGCTAGGAACACGAAGGAGCAGTACAGTGAAGGACTCGCTCAAGTTCACAGAGCTATTGAATGTTGAAGCTGGAGTCAAAGTCAGGTTTGAGTAACTAAACGGTGAGCTCATAGCCATACATTGACTTCGATGTGACTCTCATCCTGGAGGAATCAACCTTCCTCACCTCCATGCTAACAAAAGCTCTCAGGGTGAGGGCAGTCCAGGAATGGACAGCTCACTCTTAGGGGTATCTGCTCACATCATGGGACTAAGTGCACATGCACACATATGTTCCCATGTGTGTGCTTGAACATACAGCCTCCTGCAGACTCTTCTTCCTCCCCTTCTTTTTCCTCTCCCTGAATCCCAATAGGCTTCCCCCCACTGCCCAAGTATGCTCTGGGTTTACTCCCAGAGGCTTAGTTCACATCTGGCAAGAAGTAATTGTACAGAGTTGCTGAATCCTTTTCTCCACCCCCTTAGGGGGTTCATCACAGAAATGTCAAAATGTTTTCCATTCCCCAGCAAAAATAAAACTGACATAAAGCTCGGAAGTACTCAACAATAAAACCTCCAACCAATCAATTTTAATCACAAAATTCTCCTTTGGGAATCTGCAGAGCCCAAGGGAGGCAGAGGGGCAAACCTATGTACCTGACATCAAATGAGATGCAGTTTAGGAAGAAGGTCCTCAACCCTCACACCACGGGGGAGCCACAGTCAGTGTGTACCAGCTAGGGTCAGATGTAAACTCTGAAGGATGGGAGTCATAGCTGTGGACGGGGTTACATCACACGTGCCATACCATGGGATGTGTCTTAAATGTAAGTGTCCTAGAATCTGAATCCAGGATCTGGTGTTTTAGTTCTGGACCCTGCTACGAACTGGCAGCACCACATCAATCCATAGGAATCCAGAGTGAGTCCCCAGGTCACCTGGAACAGGGAATAGCCAAGTTGTGGCCTACCCCCTTCTTAACTAGTACCCCACTGATCATGCATGTTGGCTACTTCTTACAAATGGGGGCGGGGTGGTGGTGCATGCATTCATGTTTTCAATCCAGTATCTTCCTCAGTAACTCTCCACCTAACTTAGTAAGACAGGGTCTTTCATCAAACCTGAAATTCCCTGATTCGGTTAGGCTGGGCAGTCGGTAAACTTCAGAAATCTTTTGTTTCCAGTTCACCAGTGATAGAACCACAGAGGCAAGCCCCTTCAGCCTGTTTGTTGTTGTTGTTTGTTTGTGTGTTTGTTTCTCTTATGTGAATGTTGGAGATCAAACTCAGGTCCATATTTGCCTAACAAGCGGTTTACTGATCCTTCTTTCCATCTCCTCTAGGCTTAAAATAGAAAAAAAAAATAGAGGTTCTGTGAGGCAGGGAGTAATTGGCATGGGATCAGTTCCTTGTAGAGGAAGCACTCTGAGAACCTGGGGCCCTGTTACCCTTTGCCGTCACTTCACACATATGGATTTAAATCCTGGAAGCAGCTCCTCCAGCTCTTCCCCCCAAATGACTCCTTCTCTGTACCAGCCAAGCGCCAACATGCAGGCAGCCTCTTTGGTGCCCAGCCAGCTAATGTGTGCCTGGCATTAGCACTAAACTAACATTTTATTTCCTTACCATAGTATGTAATTTCTTTGGAAGCTGAAGTGTAATGAAATTGGTGTTTATTATAATTAATAAAAGCCCCATAACTTTAAATTGGGTCATAAATCTTGCAGGGAAATCCAATAGTGCTATAAGAGTCATTTCTTTCCCAGAAGGAGCTCTTCGGGGGAAGGCAGTGGTGGCTCCCGCCTCCTCCCCACAGAGGCAGCCATGCTCTCTGGTAGCTCATTCTCCACTGCTAATCTATTCAGGTCACATGTAGAGCACAGACAACTTGGGCTCTGTAAATGGGAAAAGTGTCACCGAGCCTCACACCTGGAGATGTTGCTCCAGGGAGCGTGGCCTGCATGGCCAACTGAGAAAAGGCTTTTCTGGGAAGAGAAATCTATGTACTTGTCTTGTGCCTACAACAGCACAACAGAGAAGGTGAGCCCACACTTTTCTGACCCCACACCCACAAGCATCCTCGGTCTGGGGAGGGAAAGACTGTGTTTCTTACCTTTCTGGTCTCTGAGGTGGGGTGGGTCATGTCTCAACAAAGCAATTTAAGGGTGGGAAAAGAAAAGCATTTATTTTGTTGCAAGTTTTGCAAGGGTGCTGTCCATGGTAGTTGCTGAAAGTGTGGCCTTGAGTGTGGAGTGGCTGGCCACATTGTGAGCTGGGGTCAGGGAGCAGAGAGCTATGGACCGTGAATGGTGCGCCACTCAATGCTCCTTTATAAAAACAAAACAAAACAAACAAACAAAAAACAAACTTGCTCCATCCATGAAGAAATTACCTCCGCAATTATAACTTCCTGGAAATGCCCTCATGAACATGCTCAGAGATGTGTCTCCTGGGTGATTCTAAATTCAATCATGTTGACAATGAAGATTAGACAGCACATAGGTCCACTTGACTGCCACATACAACTCAGCAGGAATTATACGCGTGCAGAAGTGCAGGCATGAAACAGCTGAACTTTATCTGCGTGGTACACAGTGAAGGAATCTGCAAGGAGACAGTTGGTAAGAGGGGGAAAATTCTTGAGTTTTCTAAGTGAGCATGAAAGCATGCTCAGCACAGCCTTCCACCACTGCACAGAGTTTTGCACTTGCTCTTTGTCCGAGTGGAATATCCATCCCCAAATCTCCTTCTCCTCCTCATTCAGACCTCTGTTCACACATCACCTCCCAGAGAGGCCTTTGAGCCATCTTCAGGTAGATCTCTTTCCCCTGATCCTCTCTTCTGAAGCTGCTGTTCCCATCTCCCTTACATCTCTCCTCCCAGAAATTACATTTCTTATTTATTTGAATCCTTGTTCTCCCTCTGTTTCCCAAATGCCCTGCACAAACATAAAGTGTGTTGCAGTGAGAGCCTTGCCTGTTTTATTCACTGTGGTTGTCCTGCCACCCTGAACAATTCCAGGCACCCAGTGGACAATTAATAACTAGTGGAGACAAAGAGCCATGAAATTCCATGGCTCATTAAAAGGAACTTGTCTCAAAGTGGATTACAAACTCTTATGCAGTGTCAGAAGGGAAAACGGTAGATGAAGAAGGCAGAGCAAAAGAAAAATAAGGGCAGAGAAATAAAACCAGGGCATGAGGCACTCTAGGGAGGGCTGTGGGTGGGGATAAATGCCCCATAAAGGATTTGCCGTTTCTTTGCTGTGGGATATGGACTGACAGCCCCCCTTCCCTTCCTCTTCCTTGAATTTCTTAGTTAAGCCTTCAAATATCACTAGAATAAAAACAAACAAATAAAGTTAATACCAATGCAGCAGTGGGATTAGTGTATGCAGCTCGCATGCTTCCCTTGGCATCTTGCTGCAGGTGGGCAGCAGAGTTGGCTCTGAGCTTCACAATGGCCAAAACAAATGTCTGCAAGTGTAACTAACTGGAGGCTGCTGTTCAAGAGAAGCTTGGATTTACCTGGACCCGAGACCCAAAGGGACCAGTGTTATGATGGAGTGTCCTCAGCAGCATCTCTTAGTCTTGCCCTGTGGCAGGCTGATGTCCCAGTGCTGAAGTATAATTTAGTATGAGCACTTCTGTAAAGCTGCTGGGTCCATGATATGGAAGCGTGCCTCACTGCTACCCATAAGATCAATCAAGGTGTGAGGAGTGCTCAATGAAGTGATTTATTTTTTCCAGTGAATTCACAGTCAGATCTGAATGGTAAGGCTAGCAAGTTGCATTTTCTTCCCAGAGGCCAGGTAAGAAATTATGCTGACCACTGATGGGATTCCCTTTGCTGGGCTGTGCAAGCCAGAGAAGAGATATCTGCTTTTGAAAATTGCAGAGACCGGAGGAATTTACAAAAGGAACCAGATGCTTCCCCTTCTGTGGGGTGGACAGGGGCTCTCCCTAGCAATAAGTTTCTGTTTGGTTCAGCCCGGCTATGTGTAGCCAGCTGTACTAAGAGGTATATAAGCGCAACACTAAGCATGCCTGCATTAGACTATAGTACTTGTCATACATAAGGGTTCCTGGCCATGGAGTTAATCTGAACCACTTAGGAACCACTCTGGGTGGGCAGAGTGCCCTCATGCTAGATGAACTCTCTAGGTGCTTCTGCAGCCCACTTCACCTGGTGCTAACCTGAAGAACAGAATTAGAGTTCCTGTGTTTTCATTAAAGATCCCTGACCTTGGGACAGAGCTTTAATGCCCACAAAGCATTTTACCCCCATTAAATCCCTTCCTTCATCACATCCTCATTTAGAAAGAGTGAAATGGTTTCTTCCACTGGAGGGGAGGGCTAAGAAATGAAATACTGTTAAATGTTGTATCCTCTATCCTGCAGGACACATTCAGCAGCACGGCTGGGAGTAATATCAGGGTCTAGAGCAGCTGCTTGGGTTCAATTCCTAACACCTCATTCATTTGTGAGGACGGGAATAGATATATTCTTACCGGTTCTCTTTATATATCTATATTCAGCAAACATGGAAAGTACCTACCATGATACAAGCATTGGATCCATGTTGCTTGTCACCATCTGAGCTTCTCCTGGGCTTCTGAGGACATGGAGATGACCTACCCAGAGTGCATACTCCAGCCTCAATTGGAAGAAGAGTTCAAACAGGAGCCATCAGAGTCAGCATACACGGCAGAACTTGGGGACAGCCCTTTGGGTTCTCTCTACCTAACTGCCTTTTCCTAACTCTTTCTGAGTAAAAGACCCCCAGACATCCAGAGTTTGTGATCTTGCCTTTTGCCTCACACCTCCTAGAAGAGGATGGGTGTTCACAGGAGAGGAGAGCCACACTCAAGCAAAGTGAGCCCCGACTGCCTAGACTTTTTTTTATTTTTTAAGTATGGCAACGACTCTTAGCTGGTTCATATGGTGGTCACTAGCCACAGTGTTCATTGCTCACTGGAAATTAACTACTGTGAGCCTCATTAATTCATCTTATTTAAATTGAAGTAGCCACGTGTGACTCCTGGCTACTGGGTAGTTGTCCTCAGAGGGAGATGGGGAGCCATACTAGAATCACGGGACAAGGTCTCACCCTGGGCCGAGTCCATGTCAGTGCAAACACTGGAAGGATGAAGGGCTCATTGAAGATGGTCCTCATCTCCATTTGTCCTTTCTGATCCTTAACCCAATCAACCAGTCCTAAGACCTGAGCTCCAGCAGGGGGTGGGCGAGGCCAATGCCTTAGTCCTGATATCAGCATTCTGAGGGCCTCAGGCAGTGCCCAGAACTTAGTGTTTGCTAACTCAGGTTCAATGTGACTGATGCTTCTTAGAGACTCAACTCTCTGCCATGCACTGAGGAGTAATGCTCTGTCCTGGGGTGCCCAGCCTAACAACGGGCACTAATGAAGATGTTAAAGACTGGTGTGGACACCTGGTTGAGAAAGCAGACATAGACTGGGAGACATCTCTTTCATTAGCTCTGTCTCCACTAGAAGCCAGCCTGCCTTCTCATCATGGAAAGGAGAAGACTCTTATTATGCTTTTCTAATAGAGAGACTTTTTTCTTTTTTGCTGTGGGCTAAATTAATCCATGTTCTGATAGAAAATGCAACATCATTCAAGTCAATGTTAATAATGATGGAAAAACATTAAGAATTATCTTTCACAGTAAATTACCTCTGAGGTTGCAAGTAGAGCTTATCAAATGTAAATCCAATATGAAGAACACTGGATATACCGAAGTGATAAATTACTGGAAGAATTCTCCCCCCATCATGGAGTGTGTTAGTTTAGAGCTTCAAGTACCAGCTATGACATTAGGGAAGTCATCGCCTATCTCTAGGCTACAGGTTCCTTGTCTGAAAAATGAAGGGGGCTGAACCAGATATTCTCCAAGGAGCCTTCCAGATCAGAAAATTTATCAGTCTCAAATTCCGTGAAACAAATCTGTTTGGCATTTTCTTCTCCAGTGCCCTTACCACAAGAGAAAAGCCTGCTAAGTTAATAATCTGAGTGTATTATGGTGGGGGCTGTCAGGTGTACCTCCTCTCTCATGCCCTCCCTTCTTGTCTCTTCCCCTCTTGCCCCCTCTTCTCCTGTCTCCTCCACTCCAGGAAACATTCATGGGGGCAATATGATTGAAGTTACAGCGTCTATGCTGTAAGGCCAGGCCTGCAGAGGGAGGCCCCAGGACTGGGAATCCTTCTGCCTCTCCCTGCTTCCCTGATGCAGTGAACTCAACCCTCATTGTACTAAACATGGACTGGCAGAGAACCCCCCAAAATAGCTGTGAACTTCCCAGAAAAGTTCATCTGCCACTGTCCTTTCCCTCAAAGCCCTTTCATTCACCCACCCCATATTTAATGATCCTCAGCTCTCTCCGTCTCTGTCTCGCTGTCTTTCTCTCTTCATTTCCCTCTCTCCCCTACTTTCCATGTGTACTCAGACTTGCAAGTTGTAGAAGTGAATTGTCCTTTAATTGACTTTTCAGCCAGGGATGTTTACATTAAGGCTGGTGATAAGAGGCTCCAGGACACACAAGCAAGGCCTCTGACTCTTGGATGCTGCTGCACTCCCTGGAACCCCGTTTTCTAGCTTTCTCCCTTTCTAACATTCTGTTCAACACCTCTCTGGAAACTTCTCCGGCCCAAGGGCTCTCTTTCTCCTTGCTGCAGATGTCCCCTGGTCCTGGAGCCCAAACTACAAGATTCAGGGGTGAGTAAAGGACCAAGGTCACTGTGTCAGCTGAGGAAATCCTGTGATCTTGGGCTGTCAAGGATCCTCTTGTCCATATAAGCTTTCATACCCCTGCCCCCAACCTTCACACACATACAAACACACACACACACACACACACACACACACAC